>JASPKZ010009632.1:0-164084 GCA_030220185.1 Diploptera punctata
GATTAACCGTAAATAATCCTAAAAAAACATTAAATATTATCAATCAAACCTCTCACGTAAAATAAAAAAAATAATAAAATTAATGTCAATTTACATCGTAAAAAATTGAGCAACAGCAAGCAATCCTCCCAATAAAGAATAATTGGAATTACATCAATGATACAAGACTTCCCTGATACGCTATTAGTGTCTACTCTCCGTTATAATATATTTTACGTGTGACTATATATTAATAAAATCAAATCTATATTTCAAAACTGATGTTTTTACAAATTGTTCAATAAATAAATACATTAATTCGATCTAAACAGTCTTGAAAATAAAGGAAATTGGGATGATATTGAACTTGAGTCAGTTGGTAAGTGCGACATTAATGTATTTTAGCCGATACACGGTGTGTAGCTTATTCCTGTTGTTTGCTTTCAAAAGTATTGCTATTCCAATGTTGACGAACATACAATGTTCATACGAACATAAACTCCAAACTCTATGGCTGACAGTTCTAGAAGGCTCTTAGCCTACTAACTGGTTGCTGACCTCACTCTAAACGCATCAATCACGGAAGTGAACGATCATACAGAAAGTTTAGGGAGTGAGATATGGTTAGCATATTGGTTTCCCCAGCCGTTATAACCGTTTTCTCAACCTGGAGCTGTTACTTATTGTACATACCAAATTCGTTTGGATGCTTGGTGGGACCGATCCTGTAGTGATCAAAATATCATGTGGAAATATCTTCCTTCACGAGTACTTGAACCAGTGAATATTCCATAACTCTGCGCCAAGGAGTGATGCCTAGACCGTCGCCCAATATGCGGGATATATGAAAATACATTAGAGTACTTATACAATTATTTAGTCCACCGCTGTGGTATCGAAGTAGCGTGCTACCTTGTCACGCAGCGGGCCCGAGTTCGATCCCCGGTCGGGACAGTTTTTCTGGGTGAGGTTTTCATCGGGGTTTTTCCTCGCCTGTAAGACAAATGTCAGGAAGCTTAGAGCCCATCGGTCCCCGAAAATCATTCGGCCATTATCATCATCCTTATCATTAGCATCATCATCCCTCACCGGTGTGGAAAGCAACGGGAAGCTACCACACCTATAATTCCTTAGTAAAGCTGCAAAGCAAAGCATGAAAATGCTATGATTGCTGTGAAAGACTTGCCCTCGGGCAGAATTACTATAGAATAGAATAAATTTATTTAGATTTAGATACCCATTTTTTCGTGTCAGACCATACATACATTTTGTAAAGTGTGGAATGTGTATTCATGATGCAGTTAACAATGAATGCTACAAATCGCACTAGGCCGAGGTCATTACTGATTAACTTCGCATTTTCTGCATCTGAGAAAGTAGTAGTTATAAAAGTTTTAGATACTGAATAAAATTTAGGTTCGTTAACTGGTAAGAAAAGTTGCGTCTTTAGAAGCTGTAAGTTAATAACGCATTTAAATGCTAATCATTTTGGCTGCTGGAAAGTCAGTGTTCATAACAGTTTTAAAATTAAGAGTTTTTCAGTTTCTCAAATAAACATTCACACTTGGGCACACACACAATAATGTTTTTTTTTTAATTCCTTTATGTTCTAAATTTAATTAGTGCATTATTCAGGGAACAATAGTCATTATTACTTTATATAAAATCATCCGGCAATCATCATCATCCTGATCATTATCATCATCATCCTTCACCGGTGTGAAAGCAACCGGAAGCTACCACACCTATAATTCCCTAGTAAAGCTGCAAAACATAGCATGAAAATGAAAATGCTATGATTGCAGTGAAGGATCTGCCCTCGGGCATAATTACTATGGATGTATTACTTTATATATATATATATACTTATTATATTTATTATTATTATTATTATTATATACATTATTTTCAATAGTGAGACGTACTGTTACATATGGAGCTGGAGCATGGAAATTCAACAAAAACATGGAATACAAAATTATCTCGATGGAAATGGATTTCTTGAGGAGAGCAACAATATGCTCAAAATTTAAAAAAAAATAAACAAAGAGAAAAAATTAATGTTAAATATTCAAGAGTAGATTACATTAGCAATTAAATTGGTATGGACATGTATGACGAACGCTAGAAGAAAGGTTAAAAAAACATTAGAATGGTATCTACCTGGAAGAAGAAAGAAAGGAAGACCAAAACTCGTGGATGCAAGAAATAGGAATTGGAATGAGAACAAGGGGACTAGAGAATATGGAGTGGATGGATAAGGACGAGTGGAGAAGGAAAATAAAACTTTAGGCACAGAAAAATGTATAATTATTATTATTATTATTATTATTATTATTATTATTATTATTATTATTATTATTGTTGTTGAGGTGGATGAGATGTAGGATGTACATAAATTAAACAAACAAATATTACATAGTTACGGGCAAGTCATCTGAGATATAGAACCCAAGATATGGGATAATAAAGAAAAGTTGTTGAAGTTATTTACGATTGGTATTCATTATTCAGTATTCAAAGAGGCATATGATGTAGTAGTTATTTCAGATCTTAATTAGGGACTGGATGGAATCTCTGTAAATATGGAATTCTTAACATTTAACGTATAATATATTAATTATTATTTACAAGGAACTTTACAGATTTAGTTCTTAAATTCGATTTTATATAAATAATAATCCGCATGCATTACTACTTCATATCATAAGGGCTCAATTCAAATAAACATAAAACACCTTAACCTCAACTTTGGTCTAAGTTTCTATCACATTTTTTTTTTTTTAGTTTGCAACCTATCAATTACCATGTATCAAATAAGCTTTTTTATACCGTTTTGGTCCTCCATTCTTGGAAAAATAAAACAAACATATTTCATAGAACATATTATATTAGAGATACAGTACATGAAACATGCAATAAAATCTGTTGACATGTTATTTCTATGAAATAAATCAGACTGTGAATACTACAACGGCGTAAGACACAATTTTGTGTTTATTGAAATTTTAATTATTTATACCAGATAGTGTATACCACGTGATAAATAATCAGTTAATTGTGTTTTCGAGGATGAATGTACGAGTCCCTACATTAAAGTGTACTTTTGATTCTATCTAAAAACGTTATTCAATGTATGTGAATCGACAGTAAAAACATATATATATGAAATAAAAATGATACAATAAGATAAATGATGAATGTAGGAAAGGATATTGTATAAGAGATTGAAGAAATCCAATTAAGATTGTATGGACACACAATGGAAGAAGGGACACAGAAACAAACAAATATGTATTGAAAAGGATACCTCCTGGAAAAGGGAACTGTGGTAGACCAAAGCTACGTGGATAAAGGGAATTCACGATAACATGAAGAAGAGGAATATTACAGAAACAGGCACTCAAAATCGGGAAGTGTGGAAGAAAAAATGAATATTTCGGTTGAGGATACCTGTGTAAATAACAGAAACAATCCTGAAATAAATAACATATATATATATATATATATGTGTGTGTGTGTGTGTGTGTGTGTGTGTGTGTGTGTGTGTGTGTGAATGTATTGCAACTTATTATCGTAATAAGCTGAACATTTAAAAAGATTGGAAATTTAAAAATATTATTGGTTGGTTAATTGGTTATTGTCTAATGTACTGCATCTAAAATTAAAATCATTAGCAGTATTGCTTTCCAGTACCTTGAAGTTTTGGAAGTTTCCTGTTTGACAGCTGTACAGTTATTGAGGTAAATGTTAAAATAATAAAATAAGTACAAGATTATCAGTCGTCTCAACTAAAATGAATTTCTGTTTAAAAAAACGTCAGTACCAAATTGCATGCCGAAGATGGAACATGTTTTTGAAAAGCCTACATGATATTAACTACTTCACGAAGTTTTTTAAACATATATTAATTTTAATTGAGGATGACCGATATATCAGAGAGCCTATTCAAACATTTTACTACATAACTTCAACAGTAATACACAGTGAATTTTAGAAATATTGATTAATTGTTGAGGTATTCGTCATCCATTTCTTCTTCTGGGTGGTTGCATAAAATGCATTTTTATTTAAAATATAAAGAAACTAATAAACGAATCTAGAAAAAAAAAATGGAAAGAACATGTTCAAAGAATGGACGATGATCGCATCATTCCCAAAATTATACTTAAATACAAACCAAAAGAACGCAGGAATGTTGGTAGACCGAGGAAGAGATGGATCCAACTTTTGAATGAGAAGCTATGAGACCGGAACAAGCTACATGGGCTTAATCCGTGATTGTTGATGATGATGATGATGAAGAAACTAATATAATAAACCTAATACGCCGTAGAGCAGTTGGCTAAGGGAATAAGCTACAAGTCACAAGATCGTGTGTTCGAGTCCTGGCGGGGTCAGGATTTTTAATCTGTCCTATACCTTCTGACGGAACCGTGAACCTAAAGTCGTCTTAACCTAACGGAAATGAGCATCAGACGTTAGATCTAGGTGTAAAGGCCGTGGTCATGCACGGATGACAACCTAACTTACATGTCGTACCCAATGTCTAAAAAGGTGAGAGACTTAACTTTCTACTGCCCGAAGACTTGTTGAGGCCTGTAATGAGATCACTTTACATTTATACTTATAGGCTTAAGAGATATTAGCTTTATACCATCAGGCTTCAGCGCAACAACAATATATTATTAGAGTTTCAAGCCCTATAAGATAATTAATGATATTTGTGTCCATCGCTGTGGTCTCGAGGTAGCGTGCTGCCTCGTCACGCTGCGGACCCGGATTCGATTCCCGGTCGGAACAAGTTTTTTGGGTGAGGTTTTTCGGTTTTTTTTTCACCTGTAAAACAAATGTCAGGAAACACCATCTGGTCATCATCATAATATTCGCCTCAATAGATTACATTTAGTTTAAGGCCTCTAATGGCGCATCATTACTATCACCCTCACCTTTGATATCATTGGGGCTGCTAACTCCGCTTTCCAGTCGCCCAACCTCAGAAATGGGTTACAAGTACGCCATGCCAGGAGAGAATACCACAAATATCGTAATGACAACCTGGTGGCATTGATTAAAAAAATTAATGATATTTGTTCTTTTTCTGCTGTGTTTGACATAAGAACGGCGCGGCGATGTAAATAGAAATCCTTTAAAAAGTTCATAAAAACAGTTTCTAAAGACAAAAGGAAGCGTTTGAGTATTAAAGCCATAATCTGTAAAAACAAAAGAGGAAACATTGAGATTTTATAACCTTAATAACATTGCAAACGTAAAGGAAAATCGTGTATCTGTCCTGTGTATACAAATTGTGCTGCATGAAGCAGTTGCTAGGAAAAATATAAAGTCTTTACACCGAAATTCAATTTCGATTTTCCCTTCTGTGTGGTCTAGTCAATGAAAGTAGCGAGTCCACGTCACATTAAAGCAAAGAGCGAATATAATAACTGCAAATTTGAAGCAATGCAGGCTCTCCCTGGTAAACATACACGGTCAATACAAACTATGTAACTGTACGGTCCTTAGAACACGCAGGTTCAATTTCGCGTTCACTAAACTTTAATAATAATAATAATAATAATAATAATAATAATAATAATAATAATAATAATAATAATAATAACCAATGACGCGAATGATCCTAAGATTTTTTATTTATCAACCGGATGTAGGTCTCACATTTACATGTGCCGTTTAAAGAGGTGATCTCCCAGCCAATATAGGAGTGGCTTGTGGTCAGCATGTCGGATCACTCAGCCGTTATGCTTGGATTTCTCAACCTGGAGCCGCTAATTACTGCAGTCACTCAAATTCTTCACTTAAAATGGATGAAACAGGTTTCCAAACTAGCCGATAACCCTATGGGGACTCGAATAACGCATTTTCCGTAGGTCTGCGCAATGACGTGATTGCCTTAGACCACTCGGCTGTGGCGCAGACATTAAAATAATAATAATAATAATAATAATAATAATAATAATAATAATAATAATAATAATAATAATAGTGAAACATGATATGTTTCGTCCTAAACGTTCGTGTCGTCTCAGTGGAGGCTCTTGGATTGAGCTGATCAATCTTTCGGGGAACCGTCCATGTCCTTGTGTGTTCAAAAGTATGCATGATCCAAAGTTTAAATCTCTCTCCCGACAGGCCGTGCCACTCTAGGGCCCATGTGTCGTAGACCACATAAAGGTATATATTAAGTGAGAGGTTAAACTACGACGGAAAAGAAAAAAAAATATTGTAAATTAAATTAATTGAAGGAAGGAAAATATTATATCAAAATGTAATTGGTAGGCCTATCTCTTTTAAAATAAGAAAAGAAAGAAGAAGACAAATCAGTATATGTTTTACTATGTATCAGTACATGGCAGAGAAAAATATAGCTAAAAATGAATTCAAAGAAACAACCTTTTGTATTTCATAGTCTTACATTCATTATGAAGGGTTTATGTCCGAGCGGCCTGAACCTACAGTTCCATAATGCCAATGAGCTAGTTACATTCGTTCCACAAGATGAAGCTGTTAACATATTTATTATATCCGTATTTTAGATTATATTTAATAATACCTGATGTTTTATTAAGAGTTCATATAATAAGTATGGGATAAATCCTGAAAGACTTGGTAATTTAAAGTGTATACAATATACTATTATTCAGTGTATTTACTTGTTTTTTAGACGTAGAGTTTCTGTTTGATATGAGTATCAACCTCCTCCCTGCTTTCAGATACACCGTGCAGATTCCTACACATTTTTACCAAAACTTTGAAATGAAGTTTCAAACAAATACGCAACCTTATAATAATTTTTCTCTCTATAACTGCGTATTTGCTAATACAAAGTTGTCTGTAAAGCGTTAGTATCGAGTCTCTTTGACGATCAGGTTGAATTAAACATTCGTTCCAACTGCAAGATGCCATTATCTCATTATTTATTAAACTCACACAGACATGTTCACATTCATGTTAAATCCTAAAGCTTTTGATATGGAACACATGAACAACTCTTATTTTGTCTGTAACTTCCATAATAGATACAATCAAATTATTATTTGTCCACCGCAGTAGTCTCGGTGAGGCGTCGTTGCTTTTTTTGCAATGGTCCGGATTGTATCCGTAATGCGGATAAATTTCCTGAATACATATTTTTTTCCAGGTTCTTCCTTAATGCGAATACAATTTAAGATCCAAACAGTCTCCAAACATCATATTGGTCATCATAATCATGGTTATTATATTAGCTACGTGAAGTGGACGGCGTTATGCATCAATCGGCTATACGCCATTATGTAATTTCGAGAAAAATACGTTGAAGTTTAAATCAATATTCACTATTTTTGAAGCGCCAAGTTAGCAATACAGGATATTGTAAGTTATTTTCCTTGTTTGACGGTTATATACCAACAAATAAAAGCACGAACGTTTGGTGCTTAGCTGCGTGATACAAAATTCAGGTTAACATTTGTGAAGATTTGGTTTCACAGCAGTTGTTGCAAAAATATAATCTCTGATAGGACTGATATGGTGATTACATTTTTATTATTATATATCAAGGCTATATAAAAAGTTTTCGTGCAAAAAGTGGTGCGTACACTTACTTCATGAGCCAGTGCAATAGATGACAATTCTTTTTAATTGCGCTTGGCCGGTTGATGCATCACATCGTCCAAATATGAATGCGTGAGTGAATGGTGTGATTCTTCTAAAAAAGTGTGTTATCTTGTAGGGAGCCCTACATTGAGCTGATCACTCATTCGGGGAGACCCTCCTTATGTCAAAAACAGTATGTGTTTGATTCGAATTTTAAATTCCTCTCTCAACAGGTCGTACCACTGGCATCCAGGCATAAGAACAAGAGCAAAAGAACACAAGTGTTTGTTTTAAATTCCAGCGAGTTATAATTATGTGGTACTAGAAAACCTAATTTACAACTTGGCAAATTAATCAATTGATTTGGTATTTACTTGAAGAAAGCCCATTATGTTTAGTGATTAAATAAAATAAAACTGTTAAACTTGGTTAAACTTTAAATAATTTTTAAATTTATTAAGCTGAACAGTAATATAAACAAAGCAATTTATTGCGAGTGTATGCATTATCGAGAATAAATAGATTGGTAGTTGCACTGTCAAAAATATTATGAACGAAATTGGTTATTTTCGAGATAGACGATTTGAAATTCGTATTGTGCGATCTTCACTCGTGTGAATACACGCGAAAAATGTATGTTCTTAAACGAGTTTTGTATTTTTTCTGTGTGTTTGAATGTAGACTATTTAATATGCTGTATACTTCACAATTCTAAATGTTAGATATGTCACTAAATATGAATATTGTGGACTAAATCGCTTAGAGACGCACATCCTCTTTATAGATTATACGAAGGCATTTGATTAAAGTGTCTAGACCTAAATTATGGAACATATTAAGTGAAAAAAGAATTCCACTACACTTGATAGCAGTAATTAAGAAAATGTATTAGAAAACAAAAATTAAAATAAATCAAAGGGAACCAATACATTTAACAGGAGGAGCTAGATAAGGTTGTCCACTATCAACCACTCTTTTTAACATTTATTTTGACATAGATCATGGAAGCAACTGACGACTGGGGGAATTAACTTAGGAAATGTAGTAATAAAAAACAGTAGCCTTTGCAGATGTCCAGATTTTAATAGCAAAAACAGAGGACGAACTACAAAGAATGCTATATAAACTAAATGAAATATCAAAAAAATACAACGTGGAAATATCCCCACAAAAATAAAAAAACAATGGCCTTCAAGGGCGCTCATCCAGTTCGGACAAAGATAATATTAGAAAATAAACCAATAGAACAAGTGGTAAGATATAACTTCCTAGGTTGCGAAATATCATACACAGCAGAAACAGATATAAATAATAAACTAAATAAGTTTAATTAATATAACATGAACACTAAAAAGAACTTTGAAAAATAAAGCCCGGAAAGACTCTGTAATAAAATTATACAAGACAATGGCAGTGCCTATTATTATTTATGGATCCGAAACATGGACAGTGACAACAGAACAATCTGCCAGAATATAAGCTCCTGAAATGAAATTCCTCAGACCAATAGCAGAATATCAAAGAACAGACAAAAACATAACACAGAAATAAGACAACTAAAAGTAGAGGAATTAAACACAACTATAGTGAAGTACAGAACAAACTGGAAAGAACACTTGGCAAGGATGACTGAGAATAGAACACCAAAAACAGCATACAAATATTCACCACGAGGAAGAAGAAGTTTGGGAAGACCAAAGAAAAGATGGGAACAGCAGAAATTTGGAGCCGGAATAGGCTAGTAAATAAGCCTAAACCGTGATGAAGAAGAAGAAGAGGACTAAATAGCGGAGATTAAAGTAAAAAAACACACACACATTGCTAAATTAGTTTAGTCACATGTACTTAAGTAAAAAGTAACTAAATATGCAAGTGTATATAAAAATATAATAGGCCTACTAGGCCTATATATACACAACTAATACAATTATTTGCAATATGAGGTTAGCCTAAACTTTAACAACTTACTGGTTGTTAATTATTCCAAGGAGTCCATACGAATATATAGCCAACATATTTAATAACTGCTCAATAAGTATCTATTATAAATTAGTTTTCACGCACACGCGCACGCACGCACACACACAGTAAGTGGATTCATAAACATACAGCGAAATAATAAGACTTAACCCTTTAATTGGCAATGTATCCTACAGGACACATCAATCGGATCGATTTATTTGGTGTTATTAATGAAACAGAACAAACGAACGAGTAGTAATAACTTAAATATGTGTCGAATTACGCAATAAACGTGATTTATTTTTCAGTGCGGTCCGCCACATTTAAATAACTGGCACGAGAAATAAATGTTTTGCCAATTAAAAGGTTAAGCCATAAAGAAATAGTTTTATAAATTAAATATTATTTGTTTTGATATAAAATTATATCATTTTCAATGTGAAACACTGTATTTTCATTATCTCTTTATCTGTGATTTTTATTTACCTAGCTGTTAATAAGTTTGTAAAGTTACGAACGTTAGTCTAGGAAAAGAGCTTTACTTCAACAGAGAGCTGGCAGTAAAGGGAAATCCGTTATTAAAATTTATAGTTTTAATTTGTCCTGATCTTTCTTGCTAGTCACGTGACTAAAAACCGAGTGAAGCTAAGGATATAAAGAACGGGAGAAAGGTATATTATGCGAAGAAGGGAAAAACAGTCTTGATGAAAACTTCCCAAGCATTTTCAATTCATTTCCGTATTCATTTAAGCTTCTAAGCTGAATGTATGGCAATGTGGTCTTATTTGCTTCTCCATCTACATAATGAGTGTGTAAGCTCCTAAAACTAAGGGAGGAGGAGGTTTAAGGATAAAGGCACTAGAGTACTGTTAGAGTCAACTTGACTGTTTGTTTCATTTTCTTTCAAAAACAAATTCTTAGACTGAAGATTACTCCAAGAAGCTGCTCTTAAGAGCATCTGCCACTTTTAATCTGTTAAACTCCTTTTGCACCACTTAGAGGCGGGAATCAAACTCTGCACCGAGTAGAGGTAATTCCAAAAATTATGTCTTAATCGGATCTAAATTTTAGAGAGTGCAAGTGGAAGAGATGTATTGTTTCTGTGTATTTACTCTTGCTAGGATTTCAGTTTAACCATTAGTTTATCTTTATACAGTTCACTCACAATAAATGAACAAACACAGACACGCACACATACACAGACACACACACACACACACACACACACCACACACACATATATATATATATTATATATATATATATATATATATATATATATAGTGTTATGTCCAAGAGCAGGTCTTTCACTACAAACTCAGCTTTCTCCACTCTTTCCTTAACTTAGCTTTCCTTTTTTGTATCCGCATACAAACCATTAATTTTAATATTGTCTATCATCGGATGACTTTTGCTGCCTCTAACTTTTTTCCGTTGACAATTCCTTCCGGGGCATCCGTCAGCAAGCATTTTATTCTTAGCCAGTGGCCAATCCAATTTATTTTCCTCTTCTTTATGAGTGAGTTCCAGCATTGTTCTTCTTTCACCCACTCTGTCTAGAGCATCTTTATATATAGTCGGTTCCGAAGGACATTTGAAAGAGCCTCTATCATGAAAAAATAGGACTCGGAGAAAAACTAGAATTGCGATTCTAATGAACTAAGAATTTAAAGAGCGTCGTTAAATAAAATACAGTATACTACTACTAGCACACACACAAACTAACATACATATATGCGTTTGTGATGGTGTGTGTGTAGTAGTAGTAGTAGTAGTAGTAGTAGTAGTAGTAGTAGTAATAGGCTATATATATATATATATATATATATATATATATATATATATATGTACCCCGCATAAACTGAGAGGTTTAAGACATCATGACTTGGTGCAGAACTAAAGGAATTGTGCTTGTACAGTTTCCTATGGGGGAAGACATTTTCTCATGAAATTTCCCAGTATGAAGAATTTGGGTAGCTACAACAGATTGAGAAAATCAGAGTTAACGGCTGATAGCATGCCACCCTTATACTGGATGGGTCAGCGCCCACCTCTGTAACACATACCAACGTTAAATCAGCAATGCCGCCGGTAGTTCAAAGGGCTTCTAGGACTATCGCGCCATGGAGTTTATAGGCCTATAATTTTGTTATTATTATTATTATTATTATTATTATTATTATTATTACTATTACTATTATTATTATTACTATTATTATTATTTAATAAATTTAATAAATAGAGGTGTAAAACAAGAGTGTAGTTTATCACCTACTCCTTTTAATTTATATATTAATATCATCCAAAATTGGAAAAGTAAAGTTAGTGTAGGTATAGGAATGGACCGTTTTAAAATATTAAATGTTTTAATATATGCTGACGATCTGGTTATTATTCAAGAAAATGAAAATAATTCGCAGTACTCTTTACATCAATTAAATCGATTATGCCAAAAATATAATTTTAAAATATCAAAAGAAAAAAACGAAAATAATGACATTTTGGGGAGGTGAACATATAAGATCAAAAATCATAATAGACAACAAACCTCTGGAACAAGTAACAACTTTTAATTATTTGGGTTGTAATTTTGCTACAAACATTAAAACTGAAAGAGACATACATATGAAACTGTCAAGATTTCAAATAATATGTGGAACTATAAATAGAACATTAAAGAACAAAACAAGAAGAGATACTAGATTGAAGTTTTATAAAACATTGGCAGTTCCTGCATTACTTTATGGAGTGAAAACTTGGGTAATGACCAAAACATTAACAAGTAGAATACAAAGCGTAGAAATGAACTTCCTTAGACGAAGAAAAGGCTGCACAAGAATGGTTCGGATAAAGAACGAAGATATAATAACAGAGTTAAATATATATACATTGAATGATAAAATCAAAGAATATAGAGAAAAATGGTTTAGGCATGTAGAAAGAACGAATGTAACAAGATTACCAAAAGCAGCATTTAACTACAAGCCGAGAGGTTCATAAAATGTAGGAAGGCCAGTGAAAAGATGGACAGAACAACTGTGAGGCGGAACAGACAATTTGCCTAGCCCGGGAAGAGAAGAAGAAGAAGAAGATGTTTCTCTACGAAATGCTTACCAACTACGTAATATATTATTTGGTAAGTTTGATCTATATTCTGCCAGAATATAATTGCAGACGGAAGATAAGCTTCTAAGGCTTATACATATAATTTTTTTCCCGGAATATAGCACATATATCTGTGTAAAAATAATAATTCATTTTACTTCATCACGTAGGAAATCTATTTTTTCTCTCCCGAAAAATTCCATAATATTTACCACGGGAATTTGAACATGATCCAAGTAAAATTAACCAGAACTTTAGTTTTAATATTAAAACAAAGAAACCCCTATAAAACTAACTTGATAGCTGGCACCCGAAGGTTCAAGGCAGTTCGACATGAGCTCTCCATACACCCTTATCCTGAGATAATGTTATCCAATTATTCTCTGTATAATTTGCCTCCCTCAAGTTATTGTCAGTATTATTCTTCAACATCATTCTTGGCCTACCTACTGGGCACTAATCTTTTGACATTACGATAAGAAGATATGTACCTCTTTCATTCCATATTCGTCCCACATGTCCTGTCTATCGCAAACTACGAGGCTTAACTATTCTTACTGTCTGGTTTCCTATAAATATCATGTAGTTAACCGTTTAAGTTCTTTCTCCATTCACTTGTCCCTCTCTCTTTGGTCCAACAATTTTCCTAACCACATTATTCTCAAATATTTGTGCTTTACCTTTGTATCTTAAGATAAGAGGCCACTTTTCTCAGCCATATATTATAATTTGAAGAATAACAGTTTTGTATTTCAGAGGAGTTGGAACATAGTGCACAATATCATGTTTGATCCTAATGTTTAATATCATATAGCACGTAAGATGCTAAATATAAAATTGGTACCTGGCACGTCAGTCGTCTTTCACCAAATTATTAAATAGTTCCAATATGGAGGCCTTTCAAAATCAATGTTTCATCTTCTACATTTTAACTGGCACTGATGGTACTGATGTTGTGTTACAACCTGTACAATAACATCAGTACCACCAGTACCAGTTAAAATGCAGAAGATGAAACATTGATTTTGAAAGCCCTCCATATTGGAACTATTTAATAATTTAGTTGAGGAAGACTGACTTACCATTTATCAATTTTATATTTAAGATCTTATTACATAACCTCAACAGTGCTTTAATATGAATTTTAAAAGTGTTGAATATAGCACGTAATTGTAATAATGAAGTGTTCTGATTAATGGGGCAATTAATGGTCACGGTGCATGTAGGCCCACACGTGATGTATAAAGATTGTCAACGTACTAGATGCGAACCAGGAATATTAAAAAAATGTATGATTTTCCCTCAGAGATAGTTCGGAAAAATGTAAGTATAATAACTGAAAAAAAATTAACCACAATTAAAAAAAATTAAACCACAATAGTGTAACTGACTTAGACTAGACTCATACATGGGTATACAAAATTTAAAGGAATACAGTATAGAAAATTGATATTAAAACTTTTAAGTTAAGTATATTCAACTTACAAGTTATATAATTTAAAAAATTGAAATCTAATGATGAGAAACTCCATCTCCATACAGTTAATGGCACAGAATCTCTTAGTTCCATTACTATCTATCAGCACAAAATAGGGCTATTCAAAAAGAAGGCACATACTTCAAACATTTAATTTCTAAAACCAAACAATATAAAACACAATTCTGGAAAGAGAAAAGTTCACATTTCACTATTTTATGCATTCAATATGAGCACCATGTGTTACACGACGAATACCAAAACGGTGGCTCATTTCTTGCCACTCACGAATCAGCTGGTTTCTAGTTATAGAATTCACAGCTTCAACAATTCGATGTCGCAGATTTTCAAGAGTGTCAGGCATAGGGGGAATAAACACACGGTCTTTTAAGTAACAGATAAAAATCACAGGGTTAGGTCTGGTGACCTGGGAGGCCATTGGCGATGAAGTTGATATTCTGCTCCTCCTCCTCCTCCAATCTAACAGCGTCAATGCAACTACGATCGCAACTTCAAGCAATAGTGTCAATGCGGCCACGATCGGAACTTCAAACCTTTCTCTTTCTAGGAACGTTGGAATTGTTTCTATTTTTTGTAATTTGGAAGAAATAAATGTTTGAAGTATGTTCCTTCTTTTTGAATAGCCCTATATTATCTAAAGTTTCCATGTTGTGGAGAACACAGTATATAGTAATAGTTGATAATTAAGCATGTCAACTTGCATTTTGTTACCATATGCATAGAGGGTCCATAAATACAGGCTTAAGGAAATAGTTTTTTTTTTTTTTTTTTTTGGTTTGAAACAGCTACAGCCATTACTAATTCAATAGAGATATAAATTCACAAAGTGCATGATATTACTCTCGAAAAATGTATTAAATTACCCATCAATGTAAGATATAGAGCACCATTAGCATCATTACAGATAACGAATGCATTTTTATTGCAAGCATGTTCGTGACCCCATCTCGAGATGGAGGAGTAGTGTGGGTTGCCGCATTTGACACTGGAAAGAGGCTTCTATTAGGTCATCACCTCAAGTTGGAAGGCTTTACACAAACAACAAGTTTTCGTACTTTTTATAACTTGGATGTGTCAGGAATATAGATGGAATTATTTACTGCTCTCCAATGGCTGGCTTTCGTGTAGAACAAAGTGTTATACATCTGGGATTACCAATTCCAAGAAACTAAACTTCTTTTCTTATTCTTGCGTGACAAAGATTTTCAATGTACAAGTATTACTCCAAATCTTCTCCCTTATCGATATCTAACTTTACTTCATTTGATATTTCAAAATATTAAAACATGCAAAATTTTACTCTCTGATGCTACACTTGTTTTACGATTCGAAACTTAATCACTTTCAGTCTACCTCTATATCTTATAATATGAATATGACTATTTTAATCTCGGAGATTTGGACATAATTGATAACGTTTCTTAAGAAAACAAAGAGAAAATTTTATTAAATTTTGTTAATTAATACAAGATATTGAATTTTCTTCGCACTTATTCTGAATCTGCAAACAGCTAACTCTATTGTACATAACTTAAGAGTGTTAATAAAGATTTCTTTTGATGCAGAAAGGTGTCCAGAAAATATTAGAAGTGATATAAGGGTAAAGACAAATAGAATGTGTTAAATGAAACTTTTAGCGAGTGTGAAGTACTGTTTATAAAATAAACGGTGAAGAAGAGACTCTTATAGCACTAAATTATTTATGTGAATGTGGCGAAATATTGTGAAATAAAAAAGGGATTTTCAAAATATTGTGCAAACATTTGTGAAGTTGATTTCAAGAAACTCGGCTTATAATCAAACATGGCGATATTATTATTATTATTATTATTATTATTATTATTGTTATTATTTTTATTATTATT
The DNA here is from genome assembly GCA_030220185.1 of Diploptera punctata. Classification (NCBI taxonomy): domain Eukaryota; kingdom Metazoa; phylum Arthropoda; class Insecta; order Blattodea; family Blaberidae; genus Diploptera; species Diploptera punctata. The sequence continues at coordinate 16,003 of JASPKZ010009632.1, forward strand.
GTTGTTGTTATTATTTTTATTAATATTATTATTATTATTATTATTTTTATTATTATTATTATTATTATTATTATTATTATTATTATTATTAAATAATTCACTGACCATATCCAACCGTAGGTCCATTGCCGCACAGACATAAGTTCTCCATACATCCCTATCCTGAGTTAATATTGTTCATTCATCCCCTGTAAAATCTATTTCCCTTAAATCATGGTTAATCTTAATCTCCCACACCATCCTTGGTCTACCAACTGGGAGTTTTCCCCCTGGTTTTCCTAAAATAAATTTTCATGCCCCTCTTTCAATCTCCATTCGTGCCAAATTCCCTGCCCACCGCAGTCTATGACACTTAACTGTTCTTATAACATCTGGTTTCCTATAAAAATCATGTAGCTCACTGTTATGAAGTCTTCTCCATTCGCCTGTCTGTTCATCTCTCTTTGGTCCAAAAATGTTCCTATGAAGTTATTATTATTATTATTATTATTATTATTATTATTATTATTATTATTATTATTAACTTTGTTATTATTCTGTGGAGACAGCAACGAGCTTTGGATTTCTAAAGCATTCCCTACCAAGATACCGTAAGAATTGTGTGGATACAGGGTTTTGACAGCTAAGTGGATTAACGTTTGGAAAGACAACGACACTAAGCAGTGTCACACATAGTGATGAATTCACTTGCTGGTTACCCACACGTACATGGTCGCTCTATCCCTCTAATTACAGACCAACACCTGCGCTAGTTTCACACTCAGGGATGCACAAATTTAAGGTAGTCAACCGGCATGATAGTAAAAAGTAATGGGGAAAAATGAGAATGTAAGATTTATACAACTCACAAAATTGGCATGAATGATTTCTTCTATTTTTCTATATTTACGACGACGCTCAAAAAAAAAGGTATCGAATAGAGTACTAATTTATGGAATTTAAGTAAATGATAACCTGTCTATCATTCTAAGTTCTAAACGCACTGTCAAATAAATTGGAATATGCACTATTTTTTAAATATAAAATAATTCAGGTAATGAATGCATTTAGTCTTCCCTATTTGGTTGTTACTAGTATAATACATTAATATTGCATTAATAAATTTAAACCTGTTAATGTGTAACGTAAGCTAAAAAAAAACACCAATTGATTTATTTTCGATGGAGATAATATGAAATAGGACTAATTGGAGAGACCATATCAAACGCATGTCACCAACTATAACAATAAAAGCCGACCTTAACTATAATTCTATAGGAAAGATGATATTACGTGACCAGTTTTAAGCCGAAACAGACCAAAAGGCCTAAATCTTGATGAAATCTTGATGTTGATGGTAATTATTATTATTATTATTATTATCTTTATTATTAGTATTATTATTATTAGTATTATTATTATTAGTATTATTATTATTATTATTATTATTATTATTATTATTATTATTATTATTATTAACACATGAAGAGAAGGAATGAAAATAGATTCTCAGTTAGGAGTGGGTTCCAAATGGGAGGAAAAGAAGAGCGAGACCTAAGAAAACATAGTGAGAGGGAATTACAAAATGTATGAAGGAAAGGGGACTACAGGATGGTGACTGGAAGAATCGAGATGAATGGATAAATAGAATCTAAAACTTATATTGTGTACAAGAAGATTTTGTATACATTTAAAACCTGTTGAATGATATAATAATAATAATAATAATAATAATAATAATAATAATAATTATTATTATTATTATTATTATTATTATTATTATTATATTTATACATTGTTAGGTAAGAAATATAATGAATAAATATGAACCCAATTAAACATCTACAGTATTATAAATAAAATTCAACATTTCACATCTAACTGGCTCCAACATATAGAAAGAATGACCTCCAGTGGTCACCAACAAATGTTGCTTCACTACAAAGGGGGAAAGGAATGGTGGGCGCCCCATAACTAGATGGTGGGATACAGTCTCTTGATGTGGAAACAGGTCTATGTCCTAACTCCATGACGTAGAAGAAGAAAAAGATTATTATTATTATATTATTATTATTATTGTTATTATTGTTATCATTGTTATTATTATTATTATTACTATTATTATTATTACCAACTTATTCTACTGTTTCATTCTGCACTCTATGATATTATCAAAGAGAAGAAAAGAATGGACAATATTATTGGGCAAAAATTAGCTACATGGTTACTGCCACTAGATTTGCAGGAAATGGTAAAAAAAAGTTATAGATGGAAAATCTGCTATAAAATTAGCCCAACCAGTGAAAATAAGTAATCTGACTGAGGAGAGAGAAACGGTTTTAATCATCTCTAGATTTTGGTACCGAGAAATTCAAGCAAATTGGCGTATGAGAATACATTTCATTAATACAAACATAAACTAGTCATACATGTAATATAAATTAAAAGTAAATAAACAATACAATGTGTTTGTTTCATTTAAAAATCTAGGGTATCTACCACATTCGTCTCACACGTATTCCATTTATAATATTTATTTTATTCGGTATCAGGCATAAAATAAACATGAAAATAAATACAAAGTATCATTTAAATTCAAGCGTTACAGGTTTGTTTTTTGAGAGTTTAGATTCAAGCATAAAAATTAAACTGATAGAAATGTTCTATTAATTAGAATATTGAGTTCTATGACTCGTCCGCGGTGGTCTAATGGTTATATTCCTTGTTTATAGTCCTGAGGATCCCGAGTTCAAACCCGCCCGGGGTCGATGGAATTTTAGGATGGAAAATCAAAGGGACAAAACCTACAGAAGGGTCTTTAAGCCGTGAGTCCCGAGTCAAAAGATTGTAGGGCTCGTAGAAGAAACTGAAGCCTGTATAAAAATACCTCTGAGCAAAATTTAATCGGTCTTCATCCATCTGAGTAATATCTTAGGTTCCTACTAGAAGTCGTCTCGCATATATTTGTAGGGAAGTAGACGTAACTAAGTTAAACTGGTTAAGAAACTTTTCACTAGGGAAAGTCCCGCAATGAAAAACAGGAATCAGTCAATCAACCAAGTTCTCTAAAATAACAAAAATAGTTTCCATGGTATTTTACTTAACTTAGGATAATGAAGAATTATTTATACTTTCTTGTTGATTTTTCACTTTAATTCAGTATTATAAACAAGGAGCAATGAAATCTATAAAATACAACAATGCTATGAAATAATTTAACGAACAGATTGTCCTACAGTAGAAAGCATTCGGCCTATCTGCCGGGTACCGGCTTCAAATCCACATGTGTAAAGTGAGATGTTAACTCCATATATTTCTATATAATGTTAATCGATATACAAAGAAATGAGATCCTATTGTGTAGATTTTCCCAGAGATATCCATTTATTATCTGTGGGTTCTTTATGATATGAAAAGTGCATTTTCAGGTTATAAACTTGAGCAGACCAATGAAAATTTTTTATCGGTTGAAAAATGTTTTTAAAATAACAGTCTTTATGTAATTGTCTCAATTTACTTGATCAGTCAAACATAGGCTCAATTCTGGAAATGCGTGTTATTACGCATTACAGAGACTCTTGACTTCTGAACTCCTTTCAAAAAACGTTAAACTGAAAAAAATATAAAACTATTATTCTACCAGTTATATTATATGGGTGCGAAACATGGACTCTTACTTTAATTTAGGAAATGAGGTTACGAGTTTTTGAGAATAAAGTTCTTAGGAAACATTTTGGACCAAAGAGAGATGAACAGACAGGTGAATGGAGAAGACTGCATAACAGTGAATTACATGACCTTTATAGGAAGCCAGATATAACGAGAACAGTTAAGTCTCGTAGACTGCGATGGGCACGACATGTGGCACGAATGGGGAATGAAATACGTGCATGGAAGCTTCTTGTAGGAAAACCAGAAGGAAAACGTCCAGTTGGCAGACCAAGAATGAGGTGGGAGAATAACATTAACTATGATTGGAGGGAAGTAGATTATACAGGGGATGATTGGAAAACATTGGCTCAGGATAGGGATATATGGAGAGCTTAAGTGCGCGCGGCCATGAACCTACGGGTTCGATAGTGCCAGTTAGTTAGTTAGTTAGTTAGTTACTTGATCAGCCTCATGGCTCTGTGGTCACCGTTCCTGGCTACGTGGTAAGAGACTCCGGGATCTATTGCTGGACTTCAATGTAGATTCCTCCCTGAAGATTCTCTGCATTTCATTGGGGTCTGGGTTTTTCGAGTCTTCTTTAATCTTAAAGTTTTAAGAGTTGTATAACTGTACCTGATATCTCAATCGTCATCAATAATTTGCAGTGTTGCTTTATAGGAGGCCTTTCGATAACTTAAGTAGCAAAATGAAAGCAGAAGATGATACTTAAGTTATCGAAAGGCCTCCTCTAAAACAACTGGAAATTATAGAGGACGACTGAGATATCAGGTACTGTTTGACAATTCTTAAAACTTTAACACAGTAACTTCAACGGAGTTTGGCAATGTATTTTAAAAATCTTGATTCTTTGATCTTATCGAATATAAAGCAGACCTGTATATAAGCTATCACATTTTACACACATCTAATATAATTTTATCTGTATAGACGATTTTATTATCTACTTTCCGCAGTCCGACCCGGTACGCTGGTGTGGCTACCATGCTAGCCTCTGATTCCAAGGTTCAAGGGTTCAAACTCAGCCGGGGTCGATTTATTTGAAATATGAATTCATTCGTTTTGTCCCTGTGTCGTAGATTGACGCAAGTAAAAGATTCTCAATCATGAAATAAGAGACATCTGAGAAAAAATATTGGTAATTTCTCTCAAAAATCTAAACTTTGACGCTAAATGTCTAATACGCTTAAAAGAGCTGCATCAAATAAAATAGTAACTGGCGCTACCTAACCCGTAGGTTCATGGCCGCTTTCCATACGTCCCTATCCTGAGCTAATGTTTTCCAATCATCCCCTGTATAATCTACTTCCCTCAAATCATACTTAATGTTATTCTCCAATCTCATTCTTGGTCTACGAACTGGGCGTTTTCCCTCTGGTTTCACAAGAAGCTTCCATGCGCACCTTTCATTCTCCATTCGTGTCACATGTCCTGCCCATAGCAGTCTACGAGACTTAGCTCTTCTTATTATATATGGCTTCCTATAAAGACCATGTAGTTCATTGTTAATTAGTCGTCTCCATTCACCTGTCTGTTCATCTCTCTTTGGACCAAAAATTTTCCTAAGAACTTTACTTTCTAGAATGGTTCTTTTAAAAAGAACTATGGCTTTTATCTCTTGCCGAATTGATTTTATTGCTATTTATTTTATTTATTTTTAATTCAGAAATAAATATAAACTAGGAACTGTAATTTGGAATTGAATTGTACTTGAATGTCATAGTTTAACGCTCTGCAACGTACGAATAAATAATTCTGCCGCTAATTCTGAGTTATAACTAGGATCTTATATTTTCTGCGTTGCTTTAGCATCTTAAAATAGAAACAATGGTTGCATTAGGTCAAGGAAATAATTTGAACTAGTGACCTTTTTAATTCCGCCTATAAATCAGCTTCCGGCTTCAAACCCAAGTCTAGACGGTCTAGTGTCTCACGCGATTCTCCAACTACCTGCTTACGTGATATTCTGGTTGAAAATAGGCGATAACATTATTATAGCTTTCAAGAAATGCTGTATAAAGTTTTGTGATTTGTTTGTAACCTTAAATTAACCTATTTCGATACTCATTCTATAGAGTGCCAGCATTTGACGATAAAAGTATCGTAAAATGTTGTGATGACAGTAATCCACTGCAATGAAATTACTTGATGCTATGTGTAATAGTAGGCTATATTATGATGCGAGGCTGGGAAGTAGTTTTAACAGAAGCGTGGAAATTTCGAGATTCTGTAAAACACTTCACAAACGTGCAATGCACATTATTTTTTGCGCGATGGTGTTTTCAAAATAATAAATAATAATAATTGAATAATAACATCTTTGTTGGAAATATGTGCGTTCATAATAAACAACTAACTAAGGTTAACAGAGTGGGCAATGTTTATTAGTTGAGACTACAGCAGGCCGTGACACTAATCAATCATATTATGGCGGCAAGTACGTATTTATTGTTTTATATTGTTTCAAATAAAGTTTAGTTCATTTAAAATGCAGTGATTTGTTTCGTATAATGTAATTTAACACTACTTTTTGGATATATTTTTGTAGGCCTATATACATTGTACATCTATCCATAGTAATTCTGCCCGAGGGCAGGTCTTTCACTGCAATACTAGCATTTTCATGCTATGCTTTGCAGCTTTACTACGGAATTGTAGGTTTGGTAGCTTCCCGTTGCTTCCCACACCGGTGAAGGATGATAAAGATAAGGATGATGATGAAGATGGTGGCCATATGATTTCGGGGACCGTTTGGGCCTCAAAGTTTTTGTGACATTTGCCTTACAGGTGAGGAAAAACCCCGATAAAAACCTCACCCAGAAAAAAAAAAACTGTCCCGACCGGGGATCGAACGCGGGCCCGCTGCGTGACAAGGCAGCACGCTACCTCGAGACCACAGTGGTAGACACATTGTACATAGTACACATAAATGGCAGTGGTTTTACTTCCCGCACGAGGTTTGTAATATGTAATATTACAGTATAGTTATTTAGGTTGGCAACCCCGAAATGTAGGAACTTGAACTTTCAATCAAGATCGACGTTCCTCTAAGTACGACAAAACGCACTATCGCGCAATGAACATTTTGTTCGTTTTATATCAACAATACAATAAAATAACTTAATTTTTGCTGTATCGCATAATGGAGATTTTGTGTTCTCAACAGGAGAATATTAACCCTTAAATTGGCGAAACGCATAAATCAATCAACTATATTTGAGTAGATTAGGAACTTATTTTTAGCCCATATCTATTTTCAGTCTTTTGTTAGGGCGTTTGAAAATATTTTTTGTAATATATGTTTAATGTATTCAGATGTATGATCATGTCAAGAGCGGTCGAAGCCAGATGATTCCGTGTCATGTCCGTCCGCCATCTCTTTAAAGGTCGACATATATCACTTATCCTCCTTGGATTATGATATAAAATAGTTTTTGCCATCCTAGTGTTTGGTATTTGTATGACATGTATTCTCCAAATTATTATTTATTCTTTTATTAATGATGTGATTGGTTAATTATTCAATTCATTTCCGATATCAGTACTTATTTTGTGATCTAATAATGTAGAAAGCGAAGAGATTTCATTTCTGAAACTTGGATTTGTCTTAATCGATCAGAGGTAAGTGTCCAACTTTCACATCCATATACGAGTAATAAGAGTGGCAATGCAGCCACTCTATATAGTTTTAGCAGTGTTTCTCGTCTTACGTTATATTTTAATGTTCGCTGTATTGTAACACAGAAGAGCATGAATCTAATAGATTTTATTTCAACATCGTGTCATTTTCTGTATCTTAAAACGTATCCCAAATAATTAAATTGATTTAGGCCCTATTTGTCTGTAGTTTTTTCCTTCATTTATAACAATTTTAGCTCTAATAAGTTATTTTCTCAGAATACCATCACTTTAGTTTTATTTATTGATATTACCATTCAGTAATAATAATAATAATAATAATAATAATAATAATAATAATAATAATAATAATAATATGATGGGATTAGTAAAAACTGAAACCTACAAACAACTAAAACTATGTGCAGAATTACCACATATTCTATCACACATCATTACACAAGTTAATTAATTACATAATTACATACTGTAATTAGTTATCTCTGAACTCATGACAATGTATATTGATGCAGAGAGAGAGAGAGAGAGAGAGAGAGAGAGAGAGAGAGGAGAGAGAGAGAGATTGGTCAAGACAATACAAATAGACAGACAGTAACAAAAACTGACATATCGAATGGTCATTTGCATAACGAAAAAACTCATTCCCCATACGCGCAACATGTGCTGCCCATCGCAGTCTACGAGACTTAACTGTTCTTATTATATCTGGCTTCCTATAAAGACCATGTAGTTCATTGTTAGGTAGTCTTCTCCATCCACCTGTCTGTTCATCTGTCTTTGGTCCAAAATTTTTCCTAAGAACTTTATTCTCAAAAACTCGTAACCTCATTTCCTAAATTAAAGTAAGAGTCCATGTTTCGCACCCATATAATATAACTGGTAGAATAATAGTTTTATATTTTTTCAGTTTAACGTTTTTTGAAAGGAGTTGGGACATGCATAATAGCACGCATGCATTGTAGAGACTTTTGATGTCGCAACTCCTTTCAAAAAACGTTAAACTGAAAATATAATCTCTATACTGAAACAAATACGTTTAAGTTCATTACATAGCGAGATATTTAAAATACAGAATATTTCGAGTGTTTGAGAATAGCAGGAGCCTTCAGAGACTGGAAGCGGAAGGTATTATACAAGTAAACTAAATCTGGAGTCTGTGTAACAGAATCTTCTCAAGTCTACACCGCAAACCCAACCAGAAGCTATCTACTACCCTCGCCCCTGCGTCGCGCTGCCCACCGGAGCGTACTCTAGCACTATCATGCTCATTTGTTTCCACCATAACAGAGTGTTTCACAATTACTATGTCATTTCGCACTGTAGATAAGTAATGACAAAATACGAAATATAAGATCAAACGCACACGTAACAACAAATAAAATAAATTTACAGAGTGAAAATGAAAATAAAATGGTTAAAAATAACAAAAATGCAGTAAAGAAAAAATAAAATAAAGAAAATAATGCGAAAAAACCTGCTACAAGGAATAAAGGGAGACAAAACAAAAAAGCTGAATATTAATTATTTTGTTTAGTGAGAACTACGGTAGATATATTTAGATGTTATAAATTACTTTCAGCCAATCGTAAAAGTAATATCCATAACACACTCATATGAAATTTTTTATTAATAATGTCTGTGTCAGTTTTAATAATAATAATAATAATAATAATAATAATATAATAATAATAATAATAATAATAATAATAATAATAACAATAATAATAACAATAATAATAATAATAATAATAATAATAATAATAATAATAATAATAATAATAATAATAATAAGGAATCATTGGCAACATCACTTTCAGTGCAAGTAATCAACTCGCATCCTTCGTTAGATTTTAAATTACAATCCCAAAGGAGAGATATTTAGGAAGACCGCGTTCATATTTGAGAAGTTGCCTTCTTACCACAATATTGACACTGGGTCACAAGATAACAATCCCTCTTCATAGCTCTTATTCTACTTTTTTCACAGTAGCCTCTGCCCGCTCCTGGAATTTCTTTCCTCAAGATATCAAGGGCTGCCGCATACTTGGCAGTTTTAAGTCACGCTTATACAAATACATGTTGTTAAATATTTTTTTTTCTCGACAACTAAATATATTCTACGTCATTAATAGTTATTTTTTATCTGACCTTTCTATCTTCTACATTTTATATTTCAGTATTCAGCTCCAGATTAAAATATTTTGTAAATAATAATTATATTGTACACGTACCATATATATATATATATATATATATATATATATGTTTATTTGGATGTAAGAATATTTTTTAAATTATTTTTTAGCCTGGTTGAGTTAAACAAAGCCTCAAGGCCATAACTCTGTCAGGTAAAATAAAGCTATTATTATTATTATTATTATTATTATATTTTATTATTATTATTATTATTATTATTATTATTATTAGATCAAAGTATTAGACAACATTATGAAAGCAGAATGAATAAATATACATCAGAGATAGCGACGTCAGAAGATATAAATTTTGAATGGGAAAATATATCAAATGCAATACATAAAACAGCAAATGAGATATTAGGAAAGAAAAATAGAATAAGAAATAGGAAGGGCTTGAGAACTTGGAATGCGAATATACAAAATGCAGTGAATGAAAAACAAAAGCATATCATACATACTTACGACTGAAAACAGAAGAATCTTACGAAGAATATAAAATGAAAAGGAGAATTGCTAATAGCATTATAAGAAAAGCCCATCAGGAGTCATGGGATAAATTTATAAGCTCAGAGAAAATGATATGTATGGAAGACAAGAAATAGGTTATAAATTAGTGAAACATCTAAATCAGACTGAGAAAGATTCTGCCAGATTGAATATAATCCCAGAACAAGAATGGATACAACATTATAAAAAACTTTGGAAAAAGGAGGAATTGAAGGAAAAGAGAACAACGAGGAAGAAATAAAAGTGGAAAATATTGATGTAATAGACAAAAATTATTAGAAATGGCTCTGAAAACCACTAAGAATAGGAAAGCAACAGAATTAGAAAATATAAATATGGAGTTAGTCAAATATAGTGGAATATTGTGTAAACTACGAATACTTCATCTAATTAATATATGTTGGCAGACCTATGGGATTCCAACCACTTGGAAAACAGCAATTGTGAAGAATATATTTAAAAGAGGAGACCGGAGAAATTGCGAGAATTGCAGAGGGATTAGCTTAATGAATACTGGCTACAAGATATATACGAAATTAATAAATAATAGATTGAGAAACATAACAGAAGTAATAATAAATGAAAATCAAAGTGGACTGAGAAAGGGAAGGTCATGTATAGACAATGTCTTTACACTGAAACAACTCATAGAAAAGAGAAGAGAACATAACTTAGAAAACTCACATAGGATTTATAGATTGGATAAGGCCTTCGATCGAGTAAACAGACAAAAAACTATGGGAAATATTACAAATGAAAGGAAACCCGCTGTGCCTTGTTGAAACAATAAAGAAATTATATGAAGACACAAATATAATTATAGATACCGGATTCAAAAGAACAGATACAATCAAAACAAATACTGGATTACGACAAGGACGTAGTTTATCACCCACTTTGTTTAATATATATATATAGACGATATTTTAAATAAATGGAAAGTTTTAGTGAATCCAGGAATAAGAATAGATAATAATGTGTGTATAAATAATCTTCTATTTGCTGACGATGTAATCATAATACAGAAAAATGAAGACGACTTACAGAAATCAATGCATGCATTAAATGAAATATGTAAATTATACGATCTAAATATTTCTGTAAGGAAAACGAAGACCATGGTTTTAGAGGAAGAGATCCAGTGAGATCCAAAATTATTTTAGAAAATCAAAGTATAGAACAGGTGTCTAGTTTCAAATATTTGGGCTGTGATGTTGGCTACAATGTGGAAAGAGATATTGACTCCAAAATAAATAAATTTCAGACGGTGTGTGGAACAATGCAGAGAACATTCAAAAATAAAATTAGAAAAGAAACCAAGATAAAAATGTATAATGTTATGGCGGTTCCCACAATATTGTATGGATGTGAAACTTGGGCTCCAGTGTAAAAACAGAAGGATAGAATACAGACGGCGGAGATGAGGTTCCTAAGACAAGTAAAAGGATGTACAAGACTTGATAGAATAAGAAATGAGGATATAAGAGAAGAATTGAAAGTACAGCCTTTATTGGATAAAGTCACGAATTACAGACAGAAATGGATTGATCACATGGATGGAATGAGTAAGGAGAGATATCTATTGTTAGCAAGAAATTATCAAGCAAGAGGAAGACGTGATGTTGGAAGACCTAGAAGACGTTGGGCTGATGCATTATGAAGTCGAAACGGGCAATTGCCTAATCCCTGGAGTGATGATTATTATTATTATTATTATTATTATTATTATTATTATTATTATTATTATTATTATTATTATTATTATTATTATAAAAGATGGCATGAGATCATAACAGTTCATAAGGACTAATAAATGTTAGGAAGATGATGAATATACAAGTATTTTTGTTAAATTTGTAAAATATGTTATCTCATTTAGGGGTATAAATTATAGCGACGTGTTTCTAATTACTTTATGATATCGAAACGGCAGATTTTCATTTTCAAATGGAGTCAAGCATATGGTGATTTTAAAATGAAAATACTTAATCTTATTTTAAGTTGTAAATTAAAATCATAAATCATTTCTGTAAACTTCTATATTTAAGTGAAAAATAAACATTTCAGCTACAGAACAAAAATAAAACAATCTACAATACTAGGCCTATGCTTATATTTTCAAGTAAATAAGTAAATTATTAATTATTTACAATACCAATACCGATTTATTTGACCCAATAGTAGTAATAATAAAAATAATATATTTATTAATAGGAATATTCTACAATACAGTGGTTCTCCTTCAACCCAAAGTAATTTGTCACCAGAGATTTCTGTCTAAAGCATCTTCTTCCCTCAAATCTCTAGCTTCCATAACTTCTCCTCACTCCATCTATCCAACGTTCTCTAGGTCTGCCTCTTCCACTTCTTCCATTAGCTTTCCAATCAAGGATCGTCTTTGGTATTCTGTCTTCTTCCATTCTTATGAGGTGTCCATGCCATTTCAAACGTTTTTCTTCTGTTTTTTTCTAATTTTTTTCAACTTGCATAATTTCCCTTATTGTGCTATTCCTGACTTTATCCTGCCTTGAAATTCTTGTCGATCGCCTCTAAAATCCATTTCTATTGCAAACAGCATGTTGGCTTGATGTCTACTTACTGTCCAGATTTCGGACCCATATGATAAAACGCTTTGTAACAGAACTTGAAATATAGTTTTCATCGTTCTGATATTATATTTCTATTCCAAAATATTGAGATCAACATACCAATGGTTCTTCTTTCGTCGGTCATTCTTCTTTCAATTTCTGTAGTTAAATTCTCATTTTAATAATAAATAATAATAATAATAATAATAATAATAATAATAATAATATTAAACAAGCAGCAACTTACCACTCCCAATGAATAAAATATCTTACAAAAAATCATAAAATAGCATATGCTTGTCACAGTGTTTTGCTGGCAGAATAAAATAGATATATTTTATCAGATACGTAGATGTCAGTGATTACTGTCCCATACATTAGTATGTATTTTTTTGTGTGTATTCATTATTTCTATCCTATATAGCCAGCATTAAATCGTTATATTGTTGCAATAATAGGAAAATTTTTGGACCAAAGAGAGATGAACAGACAGGTGAATGGAGAAGACTACATAACAATGAACTACATGGTCTTTATAGGAAGTCAGATATAATAAGAACAGTTAAGTCTCGTAGACTGCGATGGGCAGGACGTGTTGCACGTATGGGGAATGAAAGACTTGCATGGAAGCTTCTTGTAGGAAAGCCAGAGGAAAAACGCCCAGTTGGTAGACCAAGAATGAGGTGGGAGAATAACATTAACTATGATTTGAGGGAAGTAGATTATACAGGGGATGATTGAAAAACATTGGCTCAGGATAGGAATATATGGAGAGCTTATGTCCGCGCAGCCATGAACCTACGGGTTCGATAGTGCCAGTGAGTTAGTTAAGTCTGTTATAGATATTTTCTGTAGAAATTATTTAATTATATATAATAGTGTGAAACGGGTCCGCCGCTGTGGTCTCAAGATAGTGTGCTGCCTTGTCAAGCAGCGGTCCCGGGTTCGATCCCTACTTGGGATAAATTCATGGGCGAGGTTATTTTCGGGATTTTCTTCTCCTGTAAGACAATATCAGGAAACATTAAGGTCCAAACGGTCCCCGAACATCATCTGGTCATCAGTATCATCATTACCATATTCACTTCATCAGATTAAGTTTAGGATTAATGCCTCTCCTGGCATCATCATCACTTATAATACCATTGGGGCAGCGTACCCCACCTTCCAGGCAACCCAACTTCAAAAGTGGGTTACAATACGCCAATGCCAGATGAGAATGCCAGAAATGTCGAAATGACAAACTCGTGGCATTGAATAAAAAATATATATTATGAGACGGGTTTATTTTGTACAATTTCATTATGAGCAGACATTATGTTCCATGCTGACTCACGTGTAAATTTTGTTGTTATTTTCGCCACATCCTCAAAGGTTAATGTGGAATATTTTTCGCTGAAATGTTTGAAATATTCAAAATAATTTGTTTTTCTCTGATTTGTAAATGATTTGCTTTCCAATGTTTAAGAAATTCTACAGATATTTTGTAATTCCGAAATAATTGAAATCCCAACGTAATCTGCATTGGGCATACATAAGAATAAACAATTCTTATTTAATTTATTTTAAATTTGTAATTGTCTCATAAAATTGCCAATTGAATAGAAGCCAAGAGCAGTCGACGAATAAATTACATTGTAATGTGAAGTAAAAGTGTTAAATATGAAATATTAAAATATTAAGTGTTTGGAGTGAAGTATTAAATGTGATTGATAAATAAATCAAGTTTCTTATCATTCACTAATGTAATTCTGAAATACGTTACGTTAATTAACATATACATCATGCAGTCCATTTGCTTTTTTCATCGTAAATAGGGTTCAAGAACTTGGTCCTGGCCAAACCATTTGGTTTAATTTAATTATCTTAACAAATGTTAAGATATCAACCTGCAGGAAGAAGAACGTCCACTCAAAAGACTCTTGGATGGTGTTTCTCTCGAGGCCGAAACAGGTCAACAAATTGCCTACATTCGTGAATGTACTATGATGATGATGATGAAATTGTAATTGTGTATTTTAAAATTCTCCTATATAACTTATATAGATATATGCTAGATAAAATATATTTTTATTTCCTTTATTTTGAGTGTAAGAGAGCGAACTAAGTTTTCTTAGAATCATTATTTGACCAATGAAAGTGCAGTCTACAACTGGTTGTTTATATTACAACTGGAACTTGCTCGGTAGAGGTGTAGTAGAAATAATTTTAAATCAGCTGTGGGAAGAATTCATTATGAAGGAAATGGGATGATAGGAGGATAATACTCGGATGGAGAACTGAATATCACAGATATGAACTGGATTCAGTTGGGTGAGGGTTGCGACCAATGAAGAACCTTAGAAGTGTAGCATTGAATTTACAGGTTTAATAAGCAATAGTATTATTATTATTATTATTATTAATAGTATTATTATATTAATAGTATTATTATTATTATTAATAGTATTATTATTATTAATAGTATTATTATTATTAATAGTATTATTATTATTAATAGTATTATTATTATTAATAGTATTATTATTATTAATAGTATTATTATTATTATTATTATTATTATTAATGGAAATTTCGAAGAATCATTATACTGGTAGGCCAAAATGTATCATTATTGATGCTACAATTAAATTTAATTTGAATTAAATTCAAATTATGTTAATTCAGAGTTTGGCTATATGTTATACGGAACATGTTATACATATGAATGCGTTATATGCTTGATGTATATTCTCCCATTCACTCTATTCCATTGTTAAAGGGAATTACCATGAAATACTGTATGGACCACGTGTCAATGTTATTAAATGGATTATTGGCACAATATTTACGCGGTTTATAAATAATAATTCTCGCCCTCATATTTTTAAATACTTCATTTTCTCGCTTTACTCTATATTCATTCTGCATGGCAATAGCTACATGCATTTTTATTGAAAAACTAACTAATGGAATTTTAAATAAACATGGAAACCATTAGCCATCTTTAAATTCCGGAAATGTAATTAATTTTTATCGCTATAGCACATATTATAATGCCTATAAATTTATATTTATATTAACTTTAAATAAGCTTTAATATTATTAAAGCTAGTAATTCGAGGCTTTTTATATTCTGCATGTCAGTTGATAATAAAATATATCAATCTCCTCTGCAATAGAACTATCAATACAAACAATCTCAAATTAAGTAGCAAACAAGAAAAGGAAATCGGAACTAGATTGGGTATTCATTTAGAAAATTTGAAGTAGCTGTTGGAAAGGTCTACCTTGAAATAATCCTTAAAGAAAAAGGCTAAGTGGTCGACCCATCACTAATTTATTCGTTAAATTTAAATACAGTAAATCAACCTATTTATATTGCATACATATCTGTTTTATAGGTTTATTATGTAATAATTTATGTTCACTTAAAATTAATATAAAATTATGGAATATTCACCTGAAAGGTCCGTCTCCTTAACTTAATTAATTATTTAACTGTAGCGCTTTCGGAACTTGTCCCATCATCAGCAGGATTCAAAACTGGTGTTTCACTGGAGATCTGGTAGAGGGGGTTGCATGTATTGGGTTCGTTTTCGTTTATCAGGTAGTCGTTGTTTGTAACACTATTTTGTTCTAATTAGGTAAGTTCCAAAAAAATTATTTTTATTTTTTATTATTATTATTATTATTATTATTATATTATTATTATTATTATTATTATTATGTACTTTTAATTTGTGCTGGTTGAGTGGAAGAGGAGGCCTTATGGCCTTAAACCTGTCAGAATAAATAAAACTATTATTATTATTTTTTATTGCGGATGAGCCCATGTAGGACTACGCAAAGTACTTAGAGGCGTTTCCTTTGAGCCCAAATTTATTTCATTCTTTTGCTATGAGCTTGTTTTCTACCATCTGTCCAAGTTGTTCCAGTTTTTTCTTCAGTTTGTCCTGTTGGTCAACTTGCCACTGATTCACCTTAATTCTAAATATATTTCAGTTTGGGATATCTACTTTAGTAATTCCTGCTAATTTTAAGTCCTTTTTTGACTTCGTCAATCCACTTCATAGTATCACTGGAGCTTTAATTCTGTTTTCGTAGAATTCCATTATCTGTTTTGTAATCCTATTTGAGCTAATTCGTTTAATGTGGCCATAAAGTTTTAACCTTCGTTTTCTAAAATCACTATGAATGTCTGTATATATTTTTATTTCCTTTTTACTTCTGAGTCTAAATGCTTCACCTATGACTTGTGGACCTAAAACTTTTCTTATAATTTTGCAATCTTTTTTCACTATATTTTCGAGATTTTTTTCTGTTCAAAATTTATTATTATTATTATTATTATTATATTATTATTATTATTATTATTATTATTATTATCCCCCGAGGAATATCGCCTTGACATGGAGGAGGGGCTTAGTACCTGATGATCCAGACGGCTTACTGAGTGAGTCTTTTGACTACCAGTAGGCAAGAGGTGAAGGGAAGCTAAGAATATTCCACAACGGGCGGATGGGGCTCGTTAGTTTTGGTAAACAGCCCATCTAGGAGAAGAGGACTCCAAAATTAAACTCTTGATCCTCCAAGTTGGGGGTTGATGCAACGGGCTAACTCCCCGTTCATCGAAAAAAAAAATGTTAAAAAACCCAATGAAGCACAGCCGGACAGGAGTAAACATAAACGTCACAAGCTACGGAAGAGGACAATGATAATTGGTACATGGAACACTCAATGAATAAGAAATAAATTTGATTAAGTATGCAAAGAATTAGAAAGAAAAAAATCAAGACATCATGATCCTTACATAAACTAAAAGGAAAGGAACCGGAATAGAAAATAAAGGATCTTGCACATATTATTACAGAGGGGTAAAAAAGCATCAAGGGCACAACGGGGAGTTGCCATACTCATGAAGAATAAATACAAAAAGTATGTTACAGACTGGGAACCTATTGATGAAAAAATTATAAGAATAAATTTGAAGTTATATGGACACAAATTCACTATTGTGGGTGTCTACGCAATTAGTGAAGATCAAAACAGTACAAAAAAAAAGAATAATTTTTCAACAAATTAAATTCAATAATAGAAGAATTTGGACCAGGTAGAGATTTAATTATGGCAGTGGATTTCAACAGCAGAACAGGAATACAAAAACAAAGTTAAAATTATAGGTTCACATGGAGGAAAATGTTTGTGTAAACGATAATGGAAAACAAAGAAAATTAGAGGACATCTGTGGAGCAAAATTATCTGAAGAATATTAAATGGATACTACCCGATAAAGATATCCATAAGGATACAAAGACAGCCAGATACTCATACAAAAATTAATTATTGACTACATTATAATTCAAACAGGAAACTAAATTAAGAGTAATGATGATGTAAGAGCATATAGAGGTACCGCATTCGGAGATCACTTTTTAATCAATTCTAAAATCATATTTCCATATTTAAGCATTCAAGGTAAAAATGATCCCAATCCAAACGAAGAAAAAAGATAATTTAGATACTAATATAATAAGTGGTTATAAATATAATTTATTAAGTTTGGAAAATGACAGTAGATCATATTTATTTAAGCACAGACTAAATGAAAAATTAATAGAAACTACATTTGAATCTACAGAAAAGCAATATCAATACATTAAAGATAAACTGCATGAGGCAGCTAAGGAAGCTATTGGGGAAGAGGAATATACTAATAATAATAAAAACTATTGCTGGAGTGAAGAAATTGACAAAGAAGTAAAAATAAAAAGAGATCTTTATCTAAAATGGCTTAATACTAAATCAATAGAGGACAAAATTAACCTTCGTAAACAACAAGCAAAAATAAGAAAAGATATATCAGAATTAAAGAACAAATTCTGGGAAAATACATGTCAAAAAATACAAAGGTACATTGGAGGAAAAAGAAATGCAGAAGCATGGAAAACTTTAAAGAATATAAGAAAGAATGACAAAGAAGGATTTAATAAATACCGTACATTAATTTCCAAACTTGGGTTTAATACTTCAAAGAATTATTAGCAGAAAACGGAGAGCAATACATAAACCCTATAGAGGAACAATGTGATCATCATCATCATCACTCCAGGGATTAGGCAATTGCCCGTTCCGACTTCATATTGCATCAGCCCAACGTCTTCTAGGTCTTCCAACATCACGCCTTCCTCTTGCTTGATAATTTCTGGCTAACAATGGATATCTCTCCTTACTCATTCCATCCATGTGATCAATCCATTTCTGTCTGTAATTCGTGACTTTATCCAATAAAGGCTGATGCAGAACTAAACGAAAATATACACCTAAACATAGAAACAGTGAAAGAAGCAGTAAAATCATTAAAGAATAGAACGTCACCAGGGAAAGAAAATATTCCAGCTGAATTAATAAAACATGGAACAGATAAGTTGTTCGAATTATTGAGAAGTCTATTTGAAAAATGCATAAATGGAGAAGATATACCATCAGATTGGAAAATAGGATATATTTCAACCATACATATAAAAAGGAAAAAATGATGAATGCAAAAACTATAGGGGAATTACAGTCAATAGTACACTAAGTAGACTTATATGGAAAGATAATCAAGTATTTCCTAGAAATTGAATACAAAGAGTTAGAACCAGAGGAACAGGCAGGATTTAGAGTGGGCAGATCAACAATAGACCACATTTTCAGCATACGACAGATTATAGAAAAGAAAACAATCAGAGCACAACCGCTACATCTAGTATTTATAGATATAGAAAAAGCCTACGATAACATTCCTACATCAAAATTATGGAAAGTCTTAAAACTAAAAAAAAATAAATCCAACACTGATTGAAGCAATTCAAAAACTATATTCAGAATCATATGTGCAAGTAAAAATGGGAAAGTACTTGTCTAAAGGTTTTCAAACAAATAAAGGATTACGACAGGGATGCTGTATATCTCCAACATTATATAAGATTTATACTGAAAAAGCTATTGAAGAATGGAAAAAAAAAAAAGAAATGTAAACCGATGGGAATACCACTAGATGATAATTCAAAAATAAATATAGGCCTACTCCAGTTTGCAGATGACCAATTGATATTGGCTCAAGAATTTGAAGATATAGAATACCTCACTAGAAAATTAATACAAGAATATAGTTTATGGGGTTTAAAGATCAATATGGATAAATCTAGATATATGACAATAGGGGATCTTCCTCAAGATTTAATACTAGAAGAAAATTTAGGGACAATTAAATACACTGAAGAATATAAGTATTTGGGAATTAAAATTACTAAAGATGGAAAACAAGAAAAAGAGATAAGAAACAGGATCAATATAGGAAAGTATGCTATATCTGCCCTAAATGGAATAGTATGGGACAAACATATCTTCAAAGAAACAAAAAAAAAACTATTTTTAATACAATAATCAGAAGCATTATTACCTATGGAGCTGATGTGTGGGCTTTAAATGCACAAATGAAAAAAAAAAATTGCTCGCCACTGAAATGGACTACTGGAGACGTGCTGCAAGAATATCCAGGAAGGATAAAATCAGAAATTCATATATAAAAGAAAAAATGCAGGTACAATATTCAATATTAGATTTTATAAAGAAGAAACAATTAAATTGGTACGGACACATTAGAAGGATGGAAGAAGGAAAGACTACCTAAGATAATCATGGATTGGGAACCACAGGGAAGGAAAAAAGAAGGGTAGACCAAATATTACGTGGATTCAGGGAATCAATGAAGCTAAGAGGGAATGGGAAATAGAAGAAGATATATGGATGAACAGACAAGAATGGAAAAATGTGTTTGAAACAAATGTGTAGTTAACTGTGAACATGGGTACCGGAAAAATGTATATTCATTGTAAAAGCCGGAATAATAAAATTATTATTATTATTATTATTATTATTATTATTATTATTATTATTATTATTATTATTATTATTATTATTATTATTATTATTATTATTAGACGAACTCCGAAATGAAATGACGACAGATTATTTCAGAAAAAATCTAATTTTTCAGAAGAATGTGTGTGGACTGTTCTCTTATCTGTCTGAATCCAAATACTGCTTAAAATTTACAAAATTTGTTTTGAGAAATAAATTCATGCTTTAATTGTACGAGTAATAGTAATGCGTAAGTAATACAAGTAAGAGAACGTGAAAATGTAGGTCTACCACTAAGTTATCCTATTAACAAACTTGGTAGAAACCCCCTTCCCTCATATTATCTTCCAATATTCTCCCCTGGGATCTGTACATCTCGAATTCATCCGACATGCTCTCCCCTTTTCCAGACATGATACTAACAGCACTTCATGTCCCCTCAGTTTCCAGGAATTCGCCATGTTGACTCAGCTAGATGCCCGACCATTACTATATATATCCTACACAATAACGTTACCATCACACAAATACACACACATACAGTCACACACACATATAAACAATGCCGGGCTGTATTAACAGTATTCATTTTGTTTTCCAACATACTCCTAGAAGAGAAACATTAAAATAGCTGAATATTTAAACCATTAAGAGGAACATTACGGTCTCTTCGTCTTTTAAATATTTTAGAACATTAACTGAAGTTAGGTTCACCGCTATGGTCTCGAGGTATCGCGCTGTCCTGTCGCGCGGCAGACCCAGGTTCGATTCCCGGGCGGGATGGGCTTCCTGGGTGAAGTTTTTTTTCGCGTTTTTTCCTCACCTGCACGACAGGCCCAAAAGGTCCCCGAACATCATCTGGCCATCATCATCCTTATCATCATAATGATCGTCCCGGTGAGGAAAGCAAATGAAGGTTCCACACCTATAATTCCTTTGTGAAACTGCAAATCATAGCATGAAAATGCTATGATTGTAATGAAGAACCTGTCCTAGGACAGAACAATATAGAATACAACTGAAGTTAAATTTATTTACACAAAGGGTCTTTTTTCTATGAATTATAGTCATATATTGTATATTCCAATGCCACCCATCATACGTTTTATGCTTCAGATATCGTAATTGATGAATACATGTTGTTGGCCTATTTATAATTAATTTTTACGCGCTACTTCCACAGTCCACCTTAACTTTTCTGATCTATATGCCTACTTACAGGAGGACTTTTAACGAGGACTGTAGAATGAATTTATGTTTATGTGTTTGTGCAACGTGAGTGTGTTGTATGAGGAATGAAAATTATGAAAAGAAGGGATAGAGTGAGGCATTGTGCAGACATATTGCCTACACCTTTCGAAAAGCACCAAGACTTAACATCTCCATCCGAAGGACCAATTGTTATGAATTGTACCAATAGATATTAATGGTGGAGGGATTTTTTAATATAACCTAGGCATCTGATACACAATCCAGCTATTAAAAACTATAAAACACCAACGTTCCTAGATCCGAGATTGAATATTTCTTATTTTAAGGGGGGGATCCACACCTTTAGCCATTAACAATGTGGCATATTTCAATATTTTTTTTCTCGGCAACAACGCTGGTTACAAACATGAAATTTGATATGTGATATCTATATTACAATGTGAGCATGTTTGTGTACTCCATTACAATCTAACTTTAGTCGTTATGGTTAATTAAATATTCAAAATGTCAGCTGAAAATTTTGCATTGTCTTGCCTTTTCCCTGATAATTTTCCTAAATTTCAATATATTTTAATGATTCCTGTTTTATTTTACTCATTAATGTCGAAGCTAAAATATACAATTATTTAATTATATAGAGTGTAAATATTTTATCTGTCATTTTAAGTCGATGCATACTCATTTTTGTTAAAATTTGTATTAAAAATATTTTTTTAAATAAAATATAATAGGTATATTACTAATCGTAGTGTATTTTGTCAATTTCTGTAAACTGCATATACAAGGAAAATGTCATCTCAATATCTTGCAAACTTTTGGAGTTATCAGGGAAACCGTATTGAAAAAATCAAGTTACAAAAAACAAGCGACAAACTTACCGAAGATGTGGGTACTTTCTAAAATTAAAGGGCTCATTCGAGTGACAGCATTGCACGTTTTTAAATATAAATCGAGAAGTAATAGAGATATCAATGCAAATCTTTCACTAATTTAAAGATGAAGTTTCAATCTATATGAAACAAAATTGAAAAATTACTTTTTTTACCCTCAAAGGTGTAGGTCCCCCCCCTTAAATGTATAACTCACAGATATTGCACCAGGACCCGCTAGTCTGGAGGTGGCATGCTATTATCTGAGCTACCGCGATGGACGAGTATTTTTATATAAGGTTTCGTTTAATTTTAAAGGTTGATATAATTAACATTATTGTTTGATTTATGTTTCACCCGATATGTACCATATATATATACTATATATATACTGGAATTTGAAGAAATAACAGAAAACGGAGGTGAGGTGGTATATTGAGATATGTTGACCATTTTGTAATACGGTAGGCCCTACCAATGTCCGAAAATGATGTAGTTTTCACACTATGATAGCTAACTTTTCAACAGCTTGTTAGTTGGATTTCAAGACTCAGTACTCGACAATACAGTCACGCCGATTTTTCTAAATATCCACTTCCCATCTCATTGCAGAGCGTACATAGGCGGTGTAGTGATTGGCTTACACGTTCAAATACTCCCGGCTTCGTTTGAATTATTTGTGTAGCAGCGTGAATTCGGGCTGTAAGATCCATACGTGACTCTACTGGAGTTTGATAAACAGATTGCTTCATGTCGACCTACAAAAAATAGTCAAGAGGGTTAAGATGAGGTGATCTCGGTGGCCAAGAGACTGGTCACCCTCTGCCAATTCATTGACCTGATACGTGGTATCCAAATGTCTCCTCACATTGGCATGTAAGTGAGCTGGAGCTCCGTCGTGTTGTAGCCACATTCTGTTGCGAAGTCACGTATCATAGGTTCCGTATAACTAGTCATAGTGTGAAAACGCATCATTTCGGGACATTGGCACCTATTAAAAAAATGATCAACATACCTCAATACTCTACCTCACCTCCGTTGTCGGTTTTTTCATGCAACACCCTGTATATATTTACTAATAACTGTTATTTAAAATAAACAAATAAAGAAATATATCACTATTCAAATACGAGTAAGCTTCAACGCTGTTAGTTTCGTCTGTGAGATGTTGATAATACTTTTGAGGCGAGCATTTGACGTTACACGTAGGCCTAATATTAAACAGAGTGGGAAATAAATTGGGAGTACTATTGTATTTCTATGTTGGAGAATAACTATTTAGGACAGATTCTTAAAGTAATGTTCAGCGTGGATATACATGTTTCCGATTTCTAAATGAAGTCAATAAATGCCTATATAAAAATGAAGACACATTTTTAAATTAATGTGTTAACTTGTTATGGGGCTATTAATTTGAATTGTAGATTCCACACACTATTATAGCGTATTTAAATATAATTATTTCGATATTATCAGAACGTAATTTTCATACACTAATACGTATAATATTTAAGCATAGATATATTTGCTTTCTTTATCGTCTTCTTTTACTTTTTCATTCTAGTTTAGCTAAACCACATGTTCAGTTTCATTGATCGAGTAAACAAGTAAGAAGTTATATAAATAATAATAATAATAATAACAATGACAATAAAAACAACAATAATAACAATAATAATAACAATAACAACAATAATAATAAAAATAACAACAGTAATAATAACAATAACAATAATAATAATAATTGCTATATCTCATAGTTTTTCTTTTTCTTTTGGTCCAGAAGTGATACGTTACATTAAGTACCTCACATCTAATTTCATCTCTTAACATATTGATGTATTTTTCATATATTATTATTGTTATTATTATTACTATTTTTATTATTATTATTATTATTATTATTATTATTATTATTATTATTATTATTATTATTATTATTGAGTATGCAATAACAATGATCTAAAAAGTCATTCAATGGACACCAGGCGGAGAGGATAATAGAAGAATACCAAAAAGATCGTTTTATCAAAAAGTTGAACTTATTTCTTCAAAGGGATTTCAAGAAAAAATATTCCCTTGATCGAGAATGATGGAGATTACGAACGAGAAGGCGGCTTCAGCCGCAAAATCCCTGAATAATAATAATAATAATAATAATAATAATAATAATAATAATAATAATAATAATAATAATAATAATTACAATTGCTAGGGTTATTATTAATATTATTATTATTATTATTTATTATTATTATTATTATTACTACTACTACCGCTGGCGGCACTATGGCCCTGGGGTCGACTCAGCCTCTAACGGAAATGAGTACCAGACGCTGTTCTGGGGGTAACGGCGGCCGTCACGCAGGAGCTGACAACCCGGCTGACATCAAATGCCGATTGTCTAGAAAAAGTGGGAGCCTTAACCTCCCACTACCCCAAGGGCCTCCTGAGGCCTGTTGTGGGATCACTTTACTTACTTACTACTACTGCTATATATGTTTCTAAACGCTGGACTCCACGAGAAAACAGACAGAAACCAACAAAAATCAGAAACTAGATATCTGTGAACACTTGATGGATGTACAGCCTCTTGGTGTAACACATTTTGGTGGCCAAAGATTTGGTGAGATGGAATGTTGGGGGCTCCAGGCTTAAATGCAAACATTATAGTGAAACAATATAAGAAAACAATTAAACATTACTCGCATTCAATCTAAATAACGAAATAAAAGTGTATGAAGAGAAATACTGAGACGTACGTAGATACCAGAATCCCGAATTCCCAAGAAGAGCTTACAGTAGAATGCCAGCCTAAAGGTGATAGAGAGCCTATGGAGTGCTGATCAAATCAGGATCAAGTCGAAGGGCTAATTCTGGAGGATGGTTTTTATTATTATTATTATTATTATTATTATTATTATTATTATTATTATTATCATCACCATCATCATCATCATTATTAAGATATAATGAGGAATTATATCACTTGTATAAATCACTTAATGTTGCAGATATTAAAATAGATTGTGATGGACCGGACATATCCAGAGAATGGTTAATAGTGAATCGGTTAAAAAAATGAAGGACCATCCACATGGAAGAAGAATGTTGGAAGACCAAAAGACTTAAAATTCGAAAACGGTTAAACAAATGAAGGACCATCCACATGGAAGAAGAATGTTGGAAGACCTAAAGACTTAAAATTCGAAAACGGTTAAACAAATGAAGGACCATCCACATGGAAGAAGAATGTTGGAAGACCTGAAGACTTAAAATTCGAAAACGGTTAAACAAATGAAGGACCATCCACATGGAAGAAGAATGTTGGAAGACCTAAAGACTTAAAATTGGAAATTGATGAGCAGTCACCAAGAATAGAGAGGTCTGGAGGAGAGTTTTCTGTGACTCGGCTTGAGTTGTTACGAAACATGATTATTATTTATTAATTATTATTATTATTATTATTATTATTATTAAATTATATTGTACTGTTTTAGCCTGTATCATATATTATATATATTATATTATATTATATTATATTATATTATATTATATTATATTATATTATATTATATTATATTATATCCACCGCTGTGGTCTCGAGGTAGCGTGCTGCCTTGTCACACAGCGGGCCCGGGTTCGATCCCCGGTCGGGGCAGTTTTTCTGGGTGAGGTTTTTATCGTGGTTTTCCTCAACTGTAATAACAATGTCAGGAAAACTTTAAGGCCCAAACGGTCCCCAAAATCATATGGCCATCATCATCATCCTCCTTATCATTATTATCTTCACCATCATCATCCTTCACCGGTGTGGAAAGCAACGGGAAGCTACCACACCTACAATTCCCTAGTAAAGCTGTAAGCATATCATGAAAAAGCTATGATTGCAGTGAAGGACCTGCCCTCGGGCAGAATTACTATGGATGGATATTATATTATAATTATATTATATATTAGAATTTGTATTATTTCATATTACGAATTTTGATAAAGTATATTACACGTTGTAACAAAAAAAATGTTGTATTGTGTTTATATTTGTATTACTATTTGTATTATTTTATATTAGGAATTTCGAAAAAAGTATATTACAGGTTGTAACAAAAAGTGGAGCAGACATGCTTTTGGAAATCATATGATGAAATGTTACATTTTAAATGTAGAACGACATTTTCCTCTCTATAAGCAAATCGTGACAAATGTTTTATACATCATGGGAAAATTACGACAGTGTTGGAGGAAGCAGATTTTGTGAAGGTTGGTAACTTGAAGGGAAAGTTGTGGAGGCGGCCTAGAGTTCACCTCTATTTGTATGCAGATGTCAGTGTCGCAAATGTCCGTCCTGGAGGGTTGGATGATGGAATTTGCGCGCCTCCCTCTCTATTTTTTTTCTCTTTTCTCTTTCTTTCTTTCTTTCTTTCTTGTCTTGTCTTGCTCTTACTTTACGCAAGACTTGCAACATGGGTGTGGTGTACAACTAACAGTGGCGTATGTCTAGACCCCCCACTCTTCGTTTTACAATTAACTTGTCAAAATTACTGTAAAATATATTTGTCCTCCAGAACGAATAAATTGAAGGACAAGGAACCTCGCCTTTTTTTCAGCTAAGTATTTTTTGTAAAGGTCGACTGCTGTGGATTAGTGATTATGTTCTTTGTCTCTGGTCTCGAGGGTCGGGACTGATGTTTTTTTTATTAGGATGAAATATGATGCTGCACAGAGTCAGAAAGAAAAGTACTATTCAGTATTAGTGGAACAAATAGAGAAAATACGAAGTAATGAAGAATTAATACTAATGGGAGATTTAAATGGGAAAGTGGGTAGAAGAAACAATGATGAAGCAGTAGGAAAATATGGGGAACAAGAAGTCAACGATAATGGAAATAGAATCATAGAGATGTGCAAACAACATAAATTAAAGATAGTAAACACATTTTTCGACCATAAGGATATTCATAAATTTACTTGGGAACGACCTAGTCTCAATCAGAAATCAATAATAGACTACATAATTGTTAAAGCAAAATACTTCCTTATTTATTAAGGACTCAAGGGTTAAAAGAGGAGCAAATTGTGGTTCTGACCACTATCTACTCACAGCACAGATCATCCCCAAATTCCCTACAGGGAAAAAAGTGCATGATGAAGCAAGGGAATCAACAATGCAACCGAAGCAGGAAGAAAAATTTAAACTGTATTTATTTAATCAGGATAGTATCAAAAACTTATATAAAGAAAGACTGAGGATTAAAATTGAGAATTTGGATTACAAGGAAGACATAGAAGAAGAATATAATCAATTAAAGGAAATAATACATTCGGCAGCAAAAGAAGCATTAGGCACAATAAATAAAAAACAAAATACCCAAGATTGGTGGAATGATGATATTGAAGAATTAACCAAAAAGAAGAAAAAAATGCTACTTAGAATGGTTGGCAAATAAAACAACAGAAAATTGGATAGAATACAAGAGAGCAAACGCCAAAGTTAAAAGGAAAGTGATAGAAGAAAAAAACAAATTATGGAAAAGCAAATGCCAAGAAATAGAAAGTTATATAGGAGGATCACAATCATCAGAAGTATGGAGATTTCTAAAAACACTGAAAAGCAACCAAGGACCCAGCAAGATAAATTTGTTTAGCAAATCAGACGCAGAAAAACATTACAAAGCTTTACTGTCAGAAACTAGAAATGAGTTTATGGAAACAACAGAAGATCCATCCATAGAAATGAACGACCTGGAATTTGATACAATAGATATAGAATTAGAAATTCAAACCCTAAAGAATAAAAAGGCACCAGGGCCGGGAAACATACCAAATGAGTTAATTAAATATGGCCCAAAAAATTTAATAGGTAGATTGAGGGACTTGTATAATAAGTGCATTGCAATACAGAAGATTCCTGATGAATGGAAAATAAGCTACATAGTACCAATATACAAGAAGGGCGATAGAAGAGACGCAAAAAACTACAGAGGACTAAGTATAAATAACACATTATATAGAATATTTACGAAGTTATTAAAAACAAAGTTACAAAAAGATGTTAAAGACAAATTAGGAGAAGATCAAAATGGATTCAGACCAGGAAGGTCATGTGTTGACAATATATTTGCAATACAACAGTTAATTGAAAAACGGACTGCAGTTGGGAGAAGAAACCCACTTGACAATGATAGATTTAGAGAAAGCTTATGACTCAATTCCGAGGAACAAATTATGGGAAGTATTGGAGAAATACAATATTGACAGAAACCTAATAGAAATTATTAAACAAACCTATAAAGATAACTCCGCTTATGTTAAAATGGGAAATATAATGTCTAATCCTATAAACACCTCAAAGGGATTGAAACAAGGATGCAGTCTATCACCAATTTTATTTAATATTTATGTAGAATTTATATTAACGAAATGGAAACAAAGCTGCAAAGGTATGGGGATCCCAATAGGCAATAGATTTTTGCTGACATTACAATTTGCCGATGATCAACTGGTTTTAGCGCAAGACAATTTTGATATGGAATTCATGATAAAAAGGTTGAAAAGCACATATGAATCATGGGGTCTCACAGTAAATTTACAAAAAACAGAATATCTGGCAATAAATAGCAATGAAAGAGAAAACTTAGTATTGGAAGATGGAATCCAAATAAAGCAAGTGAAACAAACTAAATATTTGGGAATGATTATGGATAACATCGAAGGTATAGGCAAAGAGAACATAAAACATAGAATTGAATTGAGTAGCAAAATAATATCATCATTAAATTCCATATGGTGGGATAAGCATATTTGGAAAGACACAAAGAAATATATTGGTAAAACATTGGTGGAATCTGTTGCAATGTACGGAAGTGAGGTATGGACAATCAATAAGTACTACAAGAATAGACTAATAGCTCTAGAAATGGATTATTTACGAAGAAGTGCCAGAAAGTCTAAATTAGAACGTGTCACAAATAAGGAAATTAGAAACAAAATGGAAGCAGAAGAAAGCATAATTGAAAGAATTGAGGAGAAGGAATTAAAGTGGTTAGGACATGTTTTAAGAATGGAAGATGAGCGATGGCCGAAGCAACTATATGAATGGCATCCTAACAGAAAGAAGAAAAGAGGAAGACCAAGGTTAACATGGAAGGAAAACATGAAGACAGTAATGCAAGCTAGAGGGCTAAGCATCGAAGATGCCCAAGACCGTAGGCTTTGGAGGTTTGGCACGGGAAGACGGCAGCAGCTGTAAAAACCCGAAGATAGATAGAGATAGAGAAAAAAAAATACATGGAGGAAGTCCTCCGGGAGAAACTTTAAGCCATGGATCCTGGTACTTAAGATTTTCAGGCCGTAAAATATCCTTAAACCTGAATAAAGAGGCCTAAGCAAAATTTACCGACCTCCTTCATCGTAGTAATACCGAATTTACGTATTAGATTCTTATTGGGTCGGTGTGTTTAACGCATAATTCATGACATCCATAGGGGAATAAGCTTAACTAAATCAACTTGGCATAGTAACTCCTAGGCTAAGGCCCAACATTGGGCTGTTAGGCTATTGTGGATATAGAGTAGATTTTTCTCTACAGGTATTTCGCCCGAATACATTTCGGACACAGTATGTGTGGTCATAGGGAATACGTTGTTGAGTACAAAATCGTTACTTTTCAGAAGAGTCCTTTTTAACAAAAAAATGTACACTTAGCGACAAAAAGAATGAGCCGCTGCAAAAAGCAGAATTCATAGCTGCGGTTCACGAGGTAACGCATTGTTAAATGTTTTAAATACGCTCTGTTTGGTTTTAACCGTCTTAAATAGTTAAAGAACAGTGAAGGAGGCGTGTTTCTAGATATTTATAAGTGTTCGACTAATGCAATATTACTCAAATTGCGACATTTTAGATAAAGTTCAACTCTCGTTAATCGTACAAAAGTAAACATGGCTCCTAGTATCCGGCGTTCGAGTAGCGTAGATCGTTAAACTACTTACAACGACACGAAATATATGTGAAAGTCAGGGTTCGAATCATCCGACAATATTTCTTATTCATTTGTATTTTCGCAAAATACTCGTACATCCTATAACATTTAATTTCTGCCACATAATCTACGCCCACTTTACAGCATCTTAAGTAATATTCCTGCCTTGGTAAACTCTAACACCATTTATATACCGGTATAAATTTAATTGTGTATGCAGTACTACATTTTAATAACAATGCCATATATTTATGTAATAAAATATAATATAGCTTCATATATTTATGAGTTTATTTACTTATTACGTATTAGTGATGAAAAAGTTTCACCCTTCAATTAAAATATTTGGTTTATATGTGTCAAGTCCAGCATAATAACAGTCCATAGATGATTGACAATAATAAAAATATAATAATAATAATAATAATAATAATAATAATAATAATAATAATAATGAGATGTATCAAATAATGTAATTACCTGGGGATCAAAATTAACTCATAATGTAGCCAAGAAAAAGAAAATAAAAATTTTAAAAAGCTTTGGGCATAGGAAGATGTTTTATTACACTGCAAACCTGTTTATAAATAGATAAATAAATAATAATAATAAAAATAGTAATACTTCCAAATAGTTAGTACTTTTTTTCTTTAAGAATGGACATACGGAATAAAATAGAAAGCATTTTAACAATTAAAAAAACTTACCTCACCGGGAATGGAACCTATAAACCCTTGCATACGAATCAAGCCACTAAGCACTGAGCTAAGTTTTCGCCTCCTTGTTGTGTTTAGAAAGAATGCTCTTGAAGGAAGAAGGGAAGCGTATTGTAGCTCTACTGTACTGTTAGTTTACTTGTGTGAATCGCGCGTTACAACTTGAAATATTCGAGATCAAGAGTCGGCCCATTGTTTTTGTTGCTAAGTGTACAACTGTTACGAGATGCCAGAAAAACAAACATCTTTATAACTCAGAGTCTCGGGTTAACTTCTTCACTGTGCGCATAAGGATTGAGAGATGATCACAGTATACTTAACTCAATACTAGTAAAATTCATGGTGATTTTCCGTTGAGGTATTAGTTCACAGTAATATAATGTACGGTTAAAAACTATAATATAGTTACCTTGTAGGTCCGTCTCCTCAACGTAAGTTCCTAATGCATTCTGCTGATGATGGGACTAGTCCAGAAAGGCCTACAGAGTTTTAAAAGGAACTTAAGTTGAGGAGACGGACCTACAAGGTAACTATATTATAGTTTTTAACCGTACATTATATTACTGTATACTTAACTCAGTTTGAAAAAAAATTAGATTTAACTGAATTATTCATAGATCTATACTTGATTCTATCTTTACCTTCATTTTACCGTTTGGATAAACCTTTTGCAATAATTTTTTATTGTTAAAATGTTCCCAGGATAAAAATTAAAGAGTAAATAAATCTATAAAGTATTCATTTGCCTAATATTTCGAGAATTCTGTATAGGAAAATAAAATTTATATACGAGGGCGGATCGGAAGGTAACGCACAATAATTTTTTTCTGCCTTGGTATTGCAGCTAGAATGTTGAAATTTCACAGAGATATAGTTTGAAGTTTTCACTACAGATGGTATTTTTTTCTCAGGTGCACCTCTTGCGAGAGAAGCTTGAACTATGCAACAAAGATGGCGCGCATGCTACAGTCGTCCACCTGTGAGGATCGGAAAGTAACGCACAATAATTTTTTTTTTAAAAAGTTTAATAGTAAAAAAAAGGAAAAAAATCACAAATGAACTTACATCTTTTACCTACTTTTCGACATAGTCACCAACTTTCTCAACACATTTTTCCCATCGTGTTGCGGGATTGCTGCTGTTGTCGGCCGGCCGGAGCGTGGCAAATCACTAAGGTTCACGCGTCCCTCTTGGAAGAATGTGCACCACCTGGAGACATTGCTACGGTCCATACAATCATCTCCATACACGCCACGCATGTCCCTGTGAATTTCACTGGGTTTATGCCCTTTGGCCCACAAAAATCGAACAACACTTCTCTGTTCCTCACAGGTGGACGACTGTAGCATGAGCGCCATCTTTGTTGCATAGTTCAAGCTTCTCTCGCAAGAGGTGCACCTGAGAAAAAATACCATCTGTAGTGAAAACTTCAAACTATATCTCTGTGAAATTTCAACATTCTAGCTGCAATACCAAGGCAGAAAAAAATTATTGTGCGTTACTTTCCGATCCGCCCTCGTATGATGGTATGAGACATCCTTTAAACCGAATCTGGAATTTCCAAAGGGAAGACAACTTCTATATAACATCCATAATGATATACAAACACTGACGTAAAGTGGTTAGAAAAGCTTCGTAAATACAGAGTTGGCCTATAATGTTGCAAAATCATCTATTCAGAAGAGAAGAGCCTGCATTAATTCTTAGTTAGAATTTTATTTAACGTCGCTCTTTAGAAACTCAGATTATTTTTGTAGTAATTCGTGAAACGACCGACACATTTTGCTTAGAGTTATCATAATTCACGCTTGAGGTTCTTTTATGTCCCATAAATCTACACCATGGGACCAGCGGCTTTAATTCTCTTCCGAAGGAAGCCATGCTAAGGATTTTAACGTCCTTAAAAATCCATCCACCCCTACCGGGTGGAATCGAATCTCGAAATCCGAACGAGCAGGCAAGCCATTAGTCTTCCAAGACCGAATACATACCGATAGATTTATGAAGCAACAATAATAATAATGATACCAAAAACCAGGCTGATGGTCTTTTGGCCAGAGCTACTGACTAAACTTCATGAGGTCTTAGATTCGATTCCCGCCCAGACAACTGAAAGATTTTCTTAAAGAAAATTACTCCTGTGGTCTCCCATGGTCAGGAATTTAAGTTT
Organism: Diploptera punctata; assembly: GCA_030220185.1. Taxonomy (NCBI): domain Eukaryota; kingdom Metazoa; phylum Arthropoda; class Insecta; order Blattodea; family Blaberidae; genus Diploptera; species Diploptera punctata. The sequence continues at coordinate 49,415 of JASPKZ010009632.1, forward strand.
AGGTTTAATGGCTCTCCTGGTGCTTTATTAATATCATATCATCGGGGTAAAGTAATACCTCCTACCAGGTGTCACAACCTCAGAAGAGATTAAGCCGTGGTCCCAAATGTGAAGATTTTTAGGCTTGTAAAAGAACATCACGACTAAAATATAGGACCTCTGACCGAATTTAACAACAACGTTACCTGCTAAAGGTCTATTTGAGAGTGACTGTGCTAATTCACATGTCCACTAGCTGAGATCTATAGGAAAATAAGAACAACTCAATTCGCTTGGTTAAGAAATTTCTGGTAGGGAGCACTCGTCTCACCCAAGCAGGCATGTAAGGTTATATGTTAAAAATAGAGCAAATCGGATAATTAGATGTAGGAGTTCACTGAAACAAAATTAAAAAATCGTTCTATGTATCGCGATGTTCCATGCGTTAACAAATAGGTGATAAGGGACCGTTAAACATGAGTTGTTTTCACTGCGGCCCCTACACTTTTAAAGAAGCTTGCCGCCCGACAAGGAGTTTATTCAATTTAACAAAATGAATAAAATATTCCGTAAAACTGCCAAAATGGATTACGGCTAAGAAATTTCTTTAGTTCACTTAGTACCTGAAAGAACGAAAATGTGTGTAGTTTGGTTGATAAGTGGGCCAATAGAATATGTGTTGTTTAAATATGAGAGTTAAGGGTAAAAGTAGATAAAGAGGAAATAAACAAGAAAGTGACATTAAACGGAACAACAAAGGTATAGAAACAAATTTTTAGAACAATGACCACTAGTGATGAATGGAGTCTAATGGAACAGAAAATGGCCTATATCCAGAAAACATAAAGTAACAAATATTACAATTCAATAGTGAGAAGTACTGTCACATATGGAGCTGAAGTTTGGAAAATCAACAAAAACTTAGAACAAATAACTTAGGGCGATGGAAATGGAATTCTTGAGGGAGAGCAGCAAGGTGTTCAAAATTAGAAAAAAAAATAAGAAATGCCGTCAGACGAGAAAAAAATGAGTATTAGATGTTCAATAGTAGATTATATAAGATATAAGCAATTAAATTGGTATAGCCACGTACGACGAATGCAAGAAGAAAGGCTACCCAGAAAAATACATTGGAATGGTGTCCGCCAGGAAGAAAAAGGAAAGGAAGATCTCGAAACTCGTGAATGCAAGAAATAATAACTGAAATGAGAACAAGAGAACTGGAGGACATGGAGTGGATGCATACAGACGAGAGGAGAAGGAAAATAAAACTTTAGGCACAAAAATATGTGTAAACATTAAAAATCTGTACATAAAAATGGCGAAAGTCTCTCAAAATGCTGCGTTATAAACAATGAGATCAAGCTTATAGCGGCCTGATATTAGGACATTCGATAAATAATGACAACACTGCTATAACATCACACACGAAGTATTTAGGTTCCTTTTCATATCACGACAGTCTCCTGTCAAGTTAACTATACGTTCCCAAATCCTTACAAGACGCAGAACTCCATCTGCAGCACCATTTCTGGATATCTCTTTCTTCCGATCGATTTAGATATTTCTTGATATAAACTCTTTATAGAAATTGATACCTCGTACAGATTCCTTAATCTTTGTGTTTAAGTTATAGTCACAAGGGCTCTTGCTGGCGAGTTTGGTGGATGTTCGAGTACTTCCCAATTCCACCTTCTAAACAAATTATAATGAACATATTTTTAGGACGGTATTGCTGATTAAATGTGAGAAACAGAAAATATTACTATTTCGAGACTTTCAATATTACAGATTATACAACAAGGACTGATCAACAACATATATAATATTATAATGACCGCCACTAGGATAGCTGATTTAGAACAGTGTTGCCTTTACTTATCGAATGCCCTAGTATTTTCTATCACATGTAAATACGGCCCTTAAATAATCATGAAACGTATATGCTGCAATCCGACAAAGGATCTAACGTAGTAAATGTGAAAGCGATACTTCTATTTAAATGCAGTGACACATTTGTAATATATACATAAAACGCCACTGAAGTTGCAAATATGTGAAGCAAGAAAGGGATGGCGTATGCCACTTCAAGTCTGACAAAAGATGGAGATGAAAATTCAATACCAAATCACCATCTGCATGAGTGAACAATAATCTCAAGTTTGCTTTGCAATTTTATTTTTAATTCTGCATGATTTCATTCAACATATCTTCCTATTTGAAGACACAGATCTCTTTGTTAAGGTTTGTTGATTTGACTGCCAAATTATTCTTAATGGACGAGAAAGAAAAAAAACATAAAAAAGAATGAGTTATGTGGTGGAATAATACAACAGAACAGGGAGAATCGGAATGTTGGTACTTTTCGTCATTCTACAAGGGGAGATATCAAATGATATCTTCTTCATTTGCGAAGTTTCTGAACTACGTTTAGATTCATAATCCATAAATATTCCTTTGGCATAGTGAATAAGTTTAGAAAATATATAGAGGATCCGTTGACTTTCATTGTATTTCATTTTATTACATCGAAATTTAGTATAATATTTTTGTATAGTATTACACATCAAAACTTCAAACAAAGTCGTACAAATATGATTTCTAATATGAATAGTTTTTTATCTTCTAAGTATTCATCTTAACAAATTGCTTTAAAGAATTAGTGATTTATCAAACAACATAGGAAAAAAATATGAATATCGGATTAAGTATCTTATATACCGTTATCTAAATTAGGAGGCAAGACATCTTATCTTTTGGCCGTTTTATGTTTTAGTGCAGAGGATAAGAGTTTTTTAAAGATATGCCTAGGCTATTGTCATATGGTAATATTATGTCTAGGATGAATAGTTAAGGTAAAACAATAATAATGGGGCTTTATTAGACTAGAAGTAAGATATATTGACTTAGGCTTTCACGGCCGGAGTTACTATGATAATCTAGAAGATTTTCGGGCTGTTGGCCGTGGTCTTGAGGCTTGTAGTTCCCCAACGTTTCGCCAGAGACTGCGTCCGGCATCCTCAAGGCGTCTGGCATCCTTGAGACAACCCTTGAGGATGCCGCCGGACGCTGTCTCTGGCGAAACGTTGGGGAATGGGGAACTACAAGCCTCAAGACCACGGCCAACAGCCCGGAAATCTTCTAGATCATCATAAAAGTAAGATACCTATAATGTTATTTACAAATATGGGTCGCACAGGCTCATCACTACCAATTCTAAGGAAATAGAATATTGGGGAATATGGAGGTCTCATGACCTGAAAACAGGTCTATGGTCTAATTCCATGACGTAAAAAAATGAATTAAATATTGATGGTAATCATGGAAACTATATATTCAAAACAATTAAGGTATAATTTTATAACATGGCATTTTTTTTATTAATTAGTATATGAGGACTAAACCATCCAAGGTATTAAATAGGAACTTATTTGTTTGCTCTCTGTTTTTTCTTAAGTTCCTATAACATATACCGTAAGTCAGTTAACATACCGGAGGTCGTAAAGATAACCGACTGTAATTAAAATTTGGGCTTAAATGTAATTAATTTTTTCTAATATTTGTCCGGCAATATTTAATATTATTACTTTTAGTTACGCGAACGGTGATTTGAAACATTACAGAGTAAAGAGGATCAAAATATTCAATTTATATAGAGGTAATAATATCCTAATAATAATAAGTTAGTAATAATAACAAAAGCAATAATAATAGTAAGAATAGTAATAATAATAATATAAATAATAATTGTAATAATAAAATTGCTGTAATAAAAGTACATTGAGTTTTACTCGACCTTCGGTCGATAACGGGAAAAGTGACTGCAAGCATCAACTCGTTCTGCCCACGCAGTGACCACGCTAGTGGCCGCAAGTCGAGTGAAACTCGCTATAATAATTTATCTTTCGATTGTAGATAATTGAAAAATTATGTATAGACCTTTCCACCTGGGAAAGGAATGAGAGGTCGACCAAGATTTAAATGGATGAATGATGTAAGAAGAGGTGTGAGGGAGCTAGGTCTGAAAGAATTGGAATGGGAAGATAGAAAAGAATAGAGAAAGAAGATAAACATTTAAAATGCTTTGGGTACAGGGAGATGTTTTATTACATTTTAAACCTGTTTATAAATAAATGTATAGACCTCATATATAAAGAGCTTTGTTGACATGTTCCATAAAGTAAAATAATTTTAATTTTTAATTAGTTATCTTCTCCAATTTTAATATGCAAAGAAAGAGCGACGACTGAAGCCTAAGAGAATATAAAATTAAATAGAAAATAGTAGGCCTACCAACAAGGGAACAATCAACCATTTCATGCCAAAACCAATTTTGAAATTTCTTCCAGAGTAGCTTGTGATGTACAAAGGTTCTGTCCAAAAAACAATCTACCGTTTCTAACTGCAAGGCATTAAAATACAGCGACAAATCTCTCATTTAAACTATAGGTAAGTAATACAACACCTGAATTGGTAGACTGGATAACCCTCACTACTTGCCGTCCCGTCTCAATTCACTCCGCTCTTACTCATACAGAGACCATCTGCTCCATCAGTGGGTTGACATTACTGGATTCTGACCTCGATTTCTGTGCCTTGGAGGTAACAACGGCAGATAATTTTTTGGACACGGTCTTTGTAGATTATAACGCTTCTCTGGAAGCAATTTAAATGTAGGATTTGGCATCCAATGGGTGACAGTTCTCTTGCAAAACAAATGCTTAATGAGTGTTCTATTAATCCAAGGTGAACAAACAATGCTTAGAGCAATTTGTTACGACCACCAAATTAAACACATAGATGTTAAATTTTGGGCAGACGAGGTTAGGAGAGAACTCCAAAAGATTGGGATGGGCTGGATATGGGAAAAAGGGGACTGAAAATCGCAAGAACGTGTGGAGAAAAATAAGGAGAAGGTACTTAGATATAAACCAACAAGATACTTTCGCCGAATGTACAGGAAAACGCTCACTGTGTTTACGAAGAGACCTAAAACACGCCTGGGGAAAATAATCGTATATACTCAACCTAGGATTTAAAGAGAGATCAGGGCTTGCTTGGTTTAGGCTAGGGGCATGGAAATTGCAAAAAGTTAGCGACGAGCACGATATGCGAATATGTCCAATGTGCGGGAAATTTGAAGATGAGATACATGTATTAGGACAATGTAATGATTTAGAATATTGGAGACGTCAGTTATTACCGGAAAGATTTCTAAATTCAAATCGGGCAAGATTGGCATGCTACGAGTTATTGGTAAATCCAGAAAATTGGATAAACCTCGGTAAATTTCTGGACAAAACGCGAAAAATAAGGACAACACTCATTCATGAATAAATATGTTATCAAAATGCAATACCATTAATTATTAACAATTATATATAAATTAATTAGTGTATAATGCTATTGTGTTATTATTTAATTGTAATATTAATGTGTTTTCTTTATGTAATTGTAATGTTAATTTTTTTTAGTGTATAATGCTATTGTGTTATTACTTAATTGTAATATTATTGTGTTTTCTTTATGTAATTGTATTGTTAATGTTTTTAGTGTATAATACTATTGTGTTATTATTTAATTGTAATATTATTATTGTGTTTTCTTTATGTAATTGTAATGTTATTGCTGTTTTTGTTGTTTATTTTTCTTTACACTAGTACCAATTATTACTTTATTGTAACGGACTGTCAACAGCACGTACGGCTTACTGCCCGTGCGACCCATATTTGTAGATAATATTGTAAATATCTTACTTTTTGTCTAATAAAGTCCTACTACTACACATAGAAACCTCTGTACTTAAGAAACTTAGTCTCATTCAATAATCAGCCTATATCCAAGAAGCCAGATATAATAAGAACAGTTAAGCCTCGTATACTGCGATGGGCAGGACATGAAAGACTTGCATGGAAGCTTCTTGTAGGAAAGCCAGAGGGAAAACGCCCAGTTGGTAGACCAAGAATGCGGTGGGAGAATAATATTAACTATGATTTGAGGGAAGTAGATTATCCAGGGAATGATTGGAAAGCATTAGCTCATGTCCGCGCTGCCATGAACCTACGGGTTCGATAGTGCCAGTGAGTAAGCAAGTATATCCATTTTTATATATGATTTATTATGTTTTTCCGCTTGTGGTATTCCCTTGTGGGGAGGAAAAGTATTTTATAACACGCTAATTTAAATAATGGCATGAAGGAATATTTATAGATATTGTGCCATCATCAAAATTCCTGGACTGCCTGCCTTATGGACAACAGACGGCAATTCCAATTCTCTGTGATTCTGTAACTGGCAAACCTCAATTGAAGTAATTATGATATTGACTGACCACTGGGATTAAACTTGTACTCCCAAAACGCAGTTCCATAAATGTATGCGGATATATCTCGTTGGGAATAATTTTCAATCCATAACAAAAAAAAAAAATATATATATATATATATATATATATCATCATCATCATCATCATCATCATCATTATAGTACATTCACGAATTTAGGCCATTTGTTGACCTGTTTCGGCCTCAAGAGAAACACCATCCAGAAGTATTTTGAGTGGATGTCCTGGTTTTCTTCTTGCAGGTTGATATCTTAACATTTTTTTTTGCGTATCGTGTGATCTTCCATTCGATGAACATGTTGCATCAATCTTGACTTACATAATATATATATATATAATTCCATTAATGTTAATTTGTCCACCGCTGTGGTCTCCGGGTAGCGTGCTGCCTTGTCACGAAGCGGGCTCGGGTTCGATTCCCGGTCGGGACAGGCTCCTGGGGGAGTTTTTTTCGGGGTTTTTCCTCACCTGTAAGACAAATGTCAGGAAGCCTAGGGTCCAACGGTCCCGGAAAACCAGAAAATCATCCGGCCATCATCATCATCCTTCATCGGTGTGGAAAGAAACAGGAAGCTACCACACCTATAATTCCCTAGTAAAGCTGCAAAGCATAGCATGAAAATGCTATGATTGCAGTGAAAGACGTGCCTTCGAGCAGAATTACTATGGATGGATGGAATGTTAATTTCTACCGAAACAAAACGCATTTATTTTGTGCGTGTGTGTGCGTGTGCATGTGCGTGTGCGTGTGCGTGTGCGTGTGCGTGTGTGTGTGTGTGTGTGTGTGTGTGTGTGTGTGTGTGTGTGTGTGTGTGTGTGTGTGTGTGTGTGTGTGTGTGTGTGTGGAAATATATGAAGGGGGAGAGTGAGGAAATTATATAGCAATGATTTATATTATTTTATACAAAATCAGATATAGTGAGAAAAGGCAAGTCTCGTAGACTGAAGGACAGAGCATGTAGGACAAAAGGAGAATGAAACATAGATGTAGTAAAAAAGACATGGAGAGCTCAGGAAGATCGAGAATGAGATGGCAGAATAACATTAACCATCATTTCAAGGAGCTGAATTATACAAGGCCTGTTTAAACTCAAACACCACATGTGGAGCAAGATGACGTCATGCGGGAATTACTTAACCAAACTAATTTCGTTACGTTTATTCCCCTACATATTTCAACGAGTACAAGAGGTTAGCTCATCACCTCAAAGTGATATCTAGTTGGCAAATAAGGCACTACTAGAATATTTTTCAGATGCTCTAATTCAGGCTTGAGGTTCTTTTACGAGCTCGAAGATCTTCAGACTTGATATCTCGGGTTAAAACCCTTATTAGAGGACTTGTCCTTTGGATTTTTCCATCCTAATAAATCCATCGATCCCGTTCGAGCTTGAACCCGCGACCCTCGAGATCCTAGATCACCGAGATTGATAATATAAGTAACTAACTAACTAACTAACGCACTAACTCACTGGCACCATCGAACCAGTAGGATCTGGCGAGCTAATGCTTTTTGTTTATTAGTATATTATTTTGCGTAATTTTCCTTGGGTGTGTTATATCTGCTTTATTGTTTTATTTGAAATTAAGGTTCACTTCATTCTTATTTATTTGGGTGCGTGAGACTTTGCCGTTACGATAAATCAATATATTTAGCGTGGAAAAGTTTCTTACCTTTATCTTTAAATTATTAGTTATTTTTATGGGGTTTAAGCTTTTCTTTATTTCCAATCATCCTCCATATAATTTATCTACCTCAAATCATGGATAATATTATTCTCCCGCCTCATTCTTGGTCTACCAACTAGGTGTTTTCCGTCTGATTTTCCTATAAGAAGCTTCTATGTCTCTCTCTGATTCCCCATTCGTGCCACATGTCCTGTCCATTACAGTCCTCGAGATTTAATATAATATTACAGAGGAAATGATTTTAAAATATAAGTTCAGAATAAGGATGCATGAAGAACTTATGTCCACGTGGCTACGAACCTCCCGGTTCAATAGGGTAAGTGATGTAGTTATGATATGAACATTTATTAATCTTTGTAGTGCTTGTGTTATTTGTTTTAGGAAGCAAGACTAAATGAATGTCAGGAGTTTCCCTTTAGGTATTTCTTCTTACATCTCCTACTACAAAATAAATTATTTAAAGTAACGATCTCTTAATTAAACATTTTTGAAGTTATTTTATACACGTGTATTTTTAAAAGTTTCCATTTCTAGAAATTACGAGAAAGTAATATTGAATTAAAGTAAATTAATTTAAGCTCTTAAGTTAATTAGAATAACACAAAAACGAAACAAAGTGTTGTAAATCATTTTACTCAAATTAAGCTTCTCGCTTATTAAATCATAAATTTATACACAAAGGACTTGATGCACATAAATAGGAGATTAAAATTCCGCTTCGAACATTCTCATTTTTCTATATGCTTGGCGTAACTTTTAAAATTTTTCTGTCTTTCAGCTCCACACAATAGACTGTGCTCCATACTCCCTCATCTCCACCAATGTTTATCTCTTGTGTTCTCAAATTTAGTATTAATTTATTTTAATATAATTGCATTTGTTCTCTTACATTTTCCTTCGTGTATCATACATGGTGATCTGTCTAAACTTATAGACCCTCTCCACTGTGTTATGTTCACCAACTTCTTTTCGATGTATATTCTTCTTCTTCTTCTTCTAGATTTCATCACTAGTAGCTTAAAATTCGAAGAGTGATAAGTAATGCAAAGTATAGAAGTATTTTTACAAGCTTTATATTAGCTTGACCTGTATCTGTCCATCTATCTATGTAACGGAATCTTTGGACACGATTTTCACTCACTTAAAAACATTGGATCAACTTGAAACTCTGTATATTTGTAAAGGACCCATGACAATATAATAATGTCATAAGAGTTTTTTCTAAATCCTGGCCAGAATCATCAAACAAATTTTAAACCGGTATAATAGATTGAGGACTTACGATTTTTTAGACAATCGTTGTAAGAGCTCAGTTGGTAGAGCGGTGGACTGTAGAGGTATATCTTCTTCTTCTTCTACAAGGTTTAGGCTACGCAGCCTGTTCCGGCGAAGTTAAAAGTGGAGTCCATCTTCTACGTGGTCGGCCAACATCTCTTGTTCCTCTGGGATTATACAGGAAGGTTCTTTTTGGTATTCTTTCGTTGTTCATTCTCATTAAGTGTTCTGTCCATTTCTTATTATTTTCGCTGATTTTATCTTCAATTTTATACATATTTAATTCTTCTCGTATAGTTTCATTCCTTATTCTATCCGCCCTTGTGCATCTTTTCACATTACGCAAAAATAGCATTTCCGCACTCTGTATCCTGCTTTTATCCCTTGATTTCATTATCCAATTTTCACTTCCATACAACAACAAAGGAACAGCCATTGTTTTATATAATTTAAGTTTCGTATCTTTCCTTGTTTTCCGACCTAAGGTTCTTTTTATGGTTCCACAAATAGCCTGAAATTTATTTATTTATTTTCTATATCTTTATTTTTTCTACAAGTTATATCACATCCTAAATATTGGAAATGTGATACTTGTTCTATTATTTTGTTATCCAGTTCAATTTTTGATCTAATTCCATATTTACCAATAAATGTCATTACTTTTGACTTATTTATTGATATTTTACAATTATATCTATTGGCTATTAATTTAAATTTATATGCTAACATTTGGAGCTCATTTTCAGATTCTGCTAAAAGTAAAACATCGTCAGCGAATAATAAAGCATTTATTTTATCTTTATTATCAATTAATATTCCTTCATTAGTTAAAACCTTCTTCCATTCTCTTAGGATATCGTCCATATAAATATTAAATAATATAGGTGACAGTGAACACCCTTGTCATACTCCTTGGTTTATTTTAAAAAATGTCTTATTTTTAGTCAACTGAGGGTCAATACAAATATTTGTACCATAGTACAACAAGCTCTTAACAGTTTCTATAATATGAATAGGGAGGCCTTTTTCTTTTAGGATATTCCACAATATTTCTCTGTTTTTCTCTGATCGCAAATGCTTTATCTAAGTCTATAAATAACAAATGTGTTTCTAGGTTTTTTTTTGTCTTTTGTTTATTATCTGATTCAGGGCAAATACTCCATCGGTACAAGATCTTCCTTTGCGGAACCCGTTTTGTTCTTCTGCTAGTGTTACTTCAGTAATTCGTTGTATTCGTTTTGCTATTATTCTAGCATAGATTTTATATCCACTATTTAGGAGGGTAATGCCTCTGTAATTAGATGGTTGGTTTCTTTCTCCTTTCTTGTAAATTGGTTTTACTATACCTTGCCTCCATGTTGCTGGTATATTGTGATTCTCCCAACACATATTAAGAACATTCAAGAATCTTAATTTAAAGAATATATCTGCATATTTAATTAGTTCTGAATTAATGTCATCTGGGTCGCTAGCTTTTCTATTATTTGTTAGTTTGAGCGATTCTTCCAGTTCTTCCATTTGTATTTTATCTACGTTAAAATTCTCACATTTTGATTCTTCTTCGTTTTCATTCTCGTTGTACCACAGGTCTCTGAAATATTCTATCCAATGTTCTTCTGATATTGATGTAGGTATATATGCAGCTTCTTTTTCTGATTTATTTAAATATTTAATTGTTCTATAATCAGTCCATTGTCGTCCATGTAGATCATGTTCTAGATTAGATACATATCGATCCTAACTGTCTTGGTGGGATTTCCTAACAATTTTCTTTGCTTCCTTTCTTTTGTTATAATAGATTTCTTTTGTTTCTTCAGTTTTCTTTTGTAAATATTGTAAATATGCTTTCTTCTTTTCCTCTATAACTGTCTTAATTTCGTCATTCCATATTCTTAATCCTAAAAACAAAGCTGAAGCAAATTGGGAGGCTCTAAGGTGGCAATCCCACCACCCAACCATATCTGCGCAGCCCTTGTACGGCGGCCAGATGAATTTTCTATTACTAAAAAGCGAAGGAGAAAGCCGGACGGAAACACTGTAGAGGTATATAATTCCAGTAATCCATAGGTCGCTGGTTCGAGTCCGGTCCCGAGGATTTTTTAGAAGAGTATTAAGCAATTAAATTTTCATGGGATTCCGGTTTATGACAATCAATTAAATTAAAAATTAAAAAATAAACAATAGTTTAAAAAACTAAAACAACACGCTTTATTAGAAAACCAAACTAAAAATAAAAATAAATAATAGTTAAAAAAAACTAAAACAACACGTTTTATTAGAAAACCGAACTCAAAAATGAAAAATTATTTTAATTTCCAACACGCTTGGGATAAAATTAAAATGGTCAACAAAAAAAATCATCTCCAAGACATATAGAATAAAACTAGAGTAATCTACAAAAAAAATTACCATCAAAAGCGTGGGGTGATTTTATGGTTTTATTCTTAGAGACTTTACTTTTACCAATATCGGTTTATTATAAAATAGTCTATATTAATTGATATAGAGCACTCCACGCTTTTGATGGTAAAATTATTTTTTGTAGATAACTCTAGTTTTATTCTAGATGTGTTGGAGGTGATTTTTTGTTGTTGACTACTTTAATTTTATCCTAAGCGTGTTGGAAATTAAAATTATTTTTCATTTTTTAGTTCGGTTTTCTAATAAAGGGTGTTGTTTTAGTTTTTTAAAACTATTATTTATTTAAAATTATTTTAGTTCCCGGTCTGCTAGGTAATATGGCGACCACTAGAATAGAAACATACCTACAGTTCAGCCTATGCGGGGTACGTAACATTTTACAAAGCATATCATCTTCCTGCTCCCAATTAATCAACTGTCATTAATCATCTTCACATACCTCTGTCACTCTAATGTCCATCGTCCAATCCTTTTTCCCTCATGCTGTTCAAAACACAACCAATCCACGTTATTTTGTTCGTCATCTTCTTCTGTCAAGTGGCACCCATTCTAGTATTCTTCTTGAGAATCTGTCTTCTGCATTCAATTTACATGACTATATCATTTTAATTTTGTTTTTTATGAAATCCACAACTGAAGTTTGAACATTCATCTTTTGTTTAATTACTTACTTACTTACTCACTGGCACTATCGAACCCGTAGGTTCATGGCCGCACGGACATAAGCTCTCCATACATCCCTATCCTGAGCTAATGCTTTCCAATCATTCCCTGTATAATCTACTTCCCTCAAATCATAGTTAATGTTGTTCTCCCACCTCATTCTTGGTCTACCAACTGGGCGTTTTCCTTCTGGCTTTCCTACAAGAAGTTTCCATGCACGTCTTTCATTCCCCATACGTGCAACATGTCCTGCCCATCGCAGTCTACGGGACTTAACTGTTCTTATTATATCTGGCCTCCTATAAAGACCATGTAGTTCATTGTTATGTAGTCTTCTCCATTCACCTGACTGTTCATCTCTCTTTGGTCCAAAAATTTTCCTAAGAACTTTATTCTCAAATACTCGTAATCTCCTTTCCTCTCCCTTAAAGTAAGAGTCCATGTTTCGCACCCATATAATATAACTGGTAGAATAATAGTTTTATATTTTTCAGCTTAACATTTTTTGAAAGGAGTTGGGACATCAAAAGTCTCTGCAATGCATAATAGCATGCATTTCCAGAATTGAGCCTATGTATAATTTCTTTGTGCATCTCTTCCTATTTGTGATTATTGTTCCTCGGTATTTGAATTCAGCCAATTCCTCAAAATTTCCCTCATTTGTCATTAGCTGTCCATTTCCATTATATAATGTATTTCTACGTGTGACCATATATTTAGTTTTACTGATATTACTTCCAGTCCTAATTTCTTAGTGTTACTCAATAGTGTGTGCGTGTTGGCCTTTAGTATCTCCTCGCTATCGGCCAGTAGTACTACATCATCAGCATAAACTAACAGCTTATTAATACCATTCAGTTGTAGGCCTTCCTCATTCTCTAAAAATTTAATGGCATGCTCTAGTACAAAATTAAATAGTAGAGGAGATAGTGCATCTCCTTGCTTCAACCCATTCTGGATTTCAAAAGTTTCTGAAAACTGTTTGCCTACACGCACCCTACTCATTGAGCCATTTAGACACATTCGTATAAGTCTAACTAACTTTTAGGAATTCCGAACTCCAGCAGGATACTATATAACTTCTCCCTCTTAATTGAATCATATGCTTTTTTGAAGTCTACATATAGTTGATGTACAGTACCATTATATTCCCATTTCTTTTCTAAAATCTGTCTTATACTAAAAATCTGATCTGTTGTAGACCTGTTTCTTCTAAATGCACATTGATGATCTCCTAGAATGTCATCAATATAGGGAGTAAGTCTGCTTACTAATATATTTGTTAGAATTTTGTACGAAGTTGAAAGTAATGAGATGCCCCTATAGTTGTTGCAATCAGTTTTATCTCCTTTCTTATAAATTGGTACGATAATTGATTCCTTCCATTCATCTGGAAGAGCTTCTTTTTCCCAAATCATAGTAAGCAACCAGCGTATCTTGTCCATCAATTTTTCTCCCCCTGATTTTATCAGTTCTGCTGGGATCTCATCTGAACCTGATGCTTTATACATCTTCAATTTTTTCAATTGCCATTTCAACTCTAATGCACTTGGCTCTGCGACTAGCATTTCTGCTGTCTGTAACTTATCCTCCTCAATGTCCTGTTCTGTATGTACATTTAATAGCTGATTAAAATAACTTTTCCATCTATTTAATATACTCTTGGAATCTGCAATCATATCCCATTTTCATTCCGAATTATGTTTGTTCTAGCCTGAAACCCTTTCTTCTCTATACTAATTCCCTGATATAATTCTCTAATGTTCCTATTTTTTGCATTCATTTCAAGATCATTAATCTTCTCTCTCAATATTCCCTCTTTTTACTCTTTAGTAACTTGGTGGTTTCCCGTCTAACACTACCCAATTGCTCTAAATTTACCTCATTTGGCTCGTGTAACCATTTCATTTTTGCTAGCTTTCTTTCTTTTACGATGTCCGGCACAGTCCTCAGCAAACCATTTCTTGTTTTGTTGCCTCTTTTTTTTAAACAACCAATGCTTTCTGATGCCTGACAATTTAAGAGTATATCGTATAGCCTCCCATTCTTTATTTATATCAGTTTCTTCTTCGTTTGCCACATTGTTATCTGAAGATTCCAGTACTTTTCAAATCTATTAGCAATTTTGATTTGGTATTCTTGCCGCATTTCATTCATCATTTTTCAAGTTTTTTAATTCATATATTACAGAATCATCTTTAGCGTTTGTTCCTCTCATAAGCGATAGCCGTTGTCTGATTTTCACTCTGACCAGATGATGATCCGAATTGCAGTCTGTCCCCTAAAACTGATTTCACATCGATGATGCTACTTTGCCAGCTGTTTACTTATTTAGCCACTAATACCATGATCTATCTGGTTCCGAGTTTCTCCAGCTGGGGGACGTCCCAGGTGTATTTATGAATATCCTTATGCTGAAATGTTGTGCTCTTAACAATGAGATTCTTTGATGTGGCAAATGTGACTAATCAAACCCCGTTGTCGTTACTATCTTCATGAAGACTGAATTTGCCTATTGTTGGTTTGAATTATATCTTCCCGCCCCACTTTTGCATTATTAAAATCTCCTAAGACAATTTTCATATGATATCGTGAAAGGCTATCAAATAAGCATTCTAATTCGTCATAGAACTCATCCTTGATCTTGTCATCTTTATCTTCTGTGGGGGCATGTACATTACAATTATAAAATCATGTCGTTTACCCTTTAGAATTATGTATGATATCCTATCACTAACAAACTTAATATCTCGGATAGCGGATAGGATCCTCCTTCTGACTAAAAAACCCGTTCCAAATGCAGGTTTTTCTGCACCCCCATAGTATAATGCAAAGCTTCCTGATTCCTGACTACCTTCTCCTGGCCACCTAACTTCCTGTAAAGCGACTATATCCAAGGGCGATTTATCCAATTCCCGCGTTAATATCTCTAGTGCCCCGCTATTGTATAAAGTCCTAACATTCCATGTTCCTAGGAACATGTCCCTGTGTTTGAGCCTTTGGCATGGGTTCCCTGAAGTAGTCCCCGCCCGGAGAACCGAATGGGGGACTATTTGACCTCCGGAAAATTTTACCCCAGTAGAACCCATGTCCGCATTTCTTGACGGTTGTATTTTTACGGTTGAAGAAGATCGTTCACTCTTTCGACCAAGGTACTTATTTCGTCTGGCTTATCACCTTCGACCAGTCCGGCATGGGTAACCCTATCGGCAGCAATGCTACCGCCGGCATAGCTCTCAGGATCATTTAAGCACACAAGCCACTCCACCACGACAAGGTAAAGATACCATGGAGGGGTCTTTTGTTTAATTACCCAGTTTATTTTATATATTCTAGAAATCCCAGCTGAACGCCTCCAAAAATCCATTTCTGCAGAATTAAATTTACTTACAATTATATAAATATTTTTAATTCCCACGATTCTGCACCGTACGTCATTATACACCTTATTATTGTATTAAAATGTTTTTTTTTGTTTTAGAACTTATATTATTATCATAAGTAATGCCACGAGTGATTTCCAAATTATCGATAAATTCACGACTCACGAAGTGAGTAGTGAATTTATTTAGAGAATTTGGAAATCAAGAGTGGCATTTGTTAGGACTATTTAACGAATAAAATTAAGCTCTTTACTAAAAAAAAATAGGCCTAATTATTTGAATATAGTTACCGGTGTTTTAAAATATTTATATAGTTAATATAAACGGCGATGTTTGAAAACAAAATAGAAATGTCAGGTTATGTATATTCACTGCAACTCGATCATATTATTTATTGCCAAATAGGATCGCAATATTGTAAGAATGCACTCTATTGGAGAAATAATTAAACATCAAATTATTATAATCAACATTATAGATTAATCATTTATATTTTGAATAAAGAACTCAGTAAAATCACTGAATCTATTCATTATTTGCTATTTTCAATGTATTTGTTGGAGAAAAATATTGGACTAACCTGTTCAGAATATTAAAAAAGGAGGAGCTTTCTTTATCACAAAAGCAGGAGCTGATAAAGAGAAATCGATAAAGAGCAAGGTGAAACACGACTGTCATTGGTGTAAAACAAAATTCATTGAAACGTGATTGTCATTGACTACCATTTGCGACATGAGTTAAATAGTCCCATAAATACCGTTTAATTTAAATACTGCAAATTTGCCTTTATTTATTCGCTCATTAACCCATTCGGCTCAAAAGACGAGGTAGACTCGCTAGCAGTTAAATTGCCTTAAACTCAGAAGACGAGGTACACTCGCTTAACTCTGTTGTTTTATAGTTTGCAATATTTTGTACATCCCTTGGCAGGGTAATATTTTGTTAACATTATGAATATTAGTGGAATCTGTTTTAGCCTTCGCTCTTATTGTGATCTCAAGTATCGTTATCTTTTGTTTGTTTTTAAAGTCTGGAAATACAGAAAATAATGTATTGTAACTTAAATCCGGTTTCTCGGGAAATACATTGAACATTTAAACCTGACGCGAATGGGTTAATTTTAGCATCATGATTTCCATCTGAACAAATTTTCGTTCCCAAATATACATATTCGTTACATGCTTTTATTGTTCTATATTCGTCTTCTAAAATCAGATCTTTTGATACATCTCCTATTACCATATAATTCGTTTTGTAAAAATTTATCTTTAATCCCTATTTTTCATATTCCTCCTTCAGTTTTTTGTCATGTACTCTAAATCTTCGAAATCTTCTGCCATCAGTAATTGGTCATCAGCATATAGCAAGGAATAAATAGTCTTCTTCTTCTTCCTCTACGCATGAAAGCTGGCAGCATATTGCGTGTTCATTCACTACAGGTCCGAGGTATAGTGACGTCCTTCCATTGTAGTTGTGGTCGACCTAAAGGCCTTTTCTGCTGAGGTGTCCAGTCCATCGTTTCCTTGGCCGTCCCAAAGATCTTTTTCCATGCAGTTTGTAGGTGTTGATCGTTTTGGATAATCTTGTATTATCCATTCTGTCTTTCCATTGGTATTTGTGCTCTTCTAGTTTATCGAGTATTGAAAATATCTCCAGTTCATTTCTTATTGATTCATTGTGTAATCTGTCCAAGCGTGTACATCCTTTTACGGATCTTAAAAATTTAATTTCAGTAGCTTGAATGTGTGATATATCTTTTTTGTAAGTATTCGGTATATTTTCCCAATTACAGACAGATTCCACTTTGATATACACGTTATATTCGATGCATTCAAAAGGGAAATCTTTAATCCTTAAATTGCCAAAATACTCATTTGTGTGCTAGTTATTTAAATTTGTCGGACCGAAATGAAAAAATCGCTGCTATTAGAGAGTCAATTTCAATTTTAAGAAACCATATTTACAACAATTCAACTTTATAGAATATAGTTACAATTACAATTTGATTTTTTAGCGTATTTAAAACATGTATTTAATCAATTTAGAACAATTGATTGTATGTAT
Organism: Diploptera punctata; assembly: GCA_030220185.1. Taxonomy (NCBI): domain Eukaryota; kingdom Metazoa; phylum Arthropoda; class Insecta; order Blattodea; family Blaberidae; genus Diploptera; species Diploptera punctata. The sequence goes on from JASPKZ010009632.1 coordinate 67,232, forward strand.
CACTTTTTCCTTGTGGCAATACTCTAATGAGGAAAGTTTTCTATAATATATTAGGCCTACTGTATATTTTGTAATTCAACACAAATTTAAGTAAAACTCATTCGTTTTTTGTTTTATTAAAAACAGTAAATACAAGTACAATGTATCTTATAGGATACACTACCAATTTAGGGATTAACATGATAATAACAACAGTAATAATATTTACTGCGACAACCAAACCTATCACAATTTTAAATGGGTCGTCTTGAAGCTATAAAGGTCCGGAAGAAAAAACCCATCACATTTGCAATGACTCGGGTTGTTAACATTTGATAACACCTGTGTGGCTATGGATTAAATAGTCTTTTCTATCGTTCCTTGTATTGCTTACAGTTATAGCAGTAGGAAAACGTGCTACTCGGAAATGGCTGAAGGAATGAGTTGGGGAGAGGAATGGGAAAAAAAAAAGAAGGAAGAAAGAAGGGTGTTGGTAGACATGCAGGCGCCTCTGCCGTGTCCCGGGGATCCCCGACCCCCAGGCCACGACCCTACGACCCAAAAATACATGGCACAAGGAGCCCGTTAGGTTTCAGTCCCATAAAACTGCAGCAAAGGTATTCGCCTGAATAATTTACCAAGAGACACCCAGCAGTGGCGGCCAGTGATAAAAATATCCAACAAAATTACTAGGCTATATCTCTTAATAATTATTTTCTACCAGTCTACAAATTGTACACTATCTCTCAATATTCTTAAACTTGTGATATCGTAATAATTTAACTTCAGAGTCCGAATTTTTACTATATTTTTGGGTAATGAAACTCAGGATACAATGAAGAATAATTTAAAAAAAAATAAACATCCATCCATAGTAATTCTGCCCGAGTGCAGGTCTTTTACTGCAATCATAGCATTTTCATGCTATGCTTTGCAGCTTTACTAGGGAATTGTAGGTGTGGTAGCTTCCCGTTGCTTTCCACACCGGTGAAGGATGGTGATGATAAGGATGATGATGATGGCCATATGATTCCGGGGACCGTTTGGGCCTTAAAGTTTTCCTGGCATTTGTCTTACAGATGAGGAAAAACCCCGATAAAAACCGCACCCAGAAAAACTGTCCCGACCGGGGAACGAACCCGGGCCCGCTGCATGACAAGGCAGCACGCTACCTCAAGACCACAGCGGTGGACTCAAAATAAACATAAAATATTGAAATTTAATAACACTGGCTTATTTAATGATGCCAAACAATTTTGGATTACGATTTTGAAGACATCCTTAAAAAAAAAGTAAACATTGGTTTTGTTAATATTCTGTACGAGAACAAGTGTGATCTTATTCCATAAAACGACGTTTACCGGTATAAAAACATTATCACCGGTAACTGATATCTAACAGAGATTTTAAAATTGTTATTCATTATTATTATTATGGATAAAATCGTGGATTTAGATGTCATTCAAATTTCATACTCACCTTAGCGTCAATAAATTTTAGACATTGTGTATTTATTTAAACAAAGAATTATATCAAGTGAATAATCTTATTTTTCTTCTTCACTCTATGGTTTAGGGTCTAGGTCTGTTCCGTCGTCACAAATTCTTCCATCTTTTTGAAAGATCTTTCTTATAGCTTATCGACCTGTTGTGTTATAAATGTAGATCAATTTTCGTAGTCTATTCGCGTCCATTCTTTCAACATCTGTGTTCAATTTGATATAATATTATTCTATTTCCTTCACTTATGGAATATATATTCAATTCTGATGTATCTCTCCATTTCTTATGTGATGAATTTTTATTAACATATATTTAAATGTTCTCTCTAAATTATCTATTTACATGTGAGCACTTATTCAACTACAAATTGCATTGTTTTGGAATTGTGTTCTACTTGATTGCTCTATTTAACTGTTTTTGAGTCCAACTTCTGTGATACAGAAAGATTATTTCACATAAAACCGATTTTAATTTAGTTAATCTATGATTGTAATATCCCTTAGTTTGAAATGAGTTCCCTGTAATTGCTTTTAATTACTGTTTATTTTAGGCAACATTAATTACCCTAAAGTATTAATTATTTTTGAAGATAATATGTAATACTTAATAATTCTGGCCAAATGACAGGGAAGATCTAATAGCGATAATGTATCAGTAATATTAATCAATCATTATCATCGTCATCATCCAGGGATTAAGCCTGTTGGCTCGTTCCGGTTTCATGAAAGCTAGAATTGTTAAAATTGTTCAGACCATCTTCTGTGAGGGCGTCCAACATTTCTCCTTCGGTTCGGTTTATAATTTAGCGATAATTTAGGAAAATGGCCAAATGGAAGGGAAGACCTAATAGCGTTAATATATCAGTAATATTAATCAATCAATTATAGGTATTTTTCGTTGAAATTTAAAAATAATAAAGAGTATTTTTAAACATCTCGTAAAGATATTTTTTTTGTCAATGCCACAAGTTTGCCATTTCTACATTTCTGGCATTTCTCCTGGCATTGGCATATTGTAACCCACTTCTGAGGTTGGGGCGCCTGGAAGGCGACGTTACGCTACCCCAATGATATATGATGGGTGATGGCGATGGGTAATGATGTGCCAGGAGGGTTCTTAATCCTAAACTTAATCTAATGAGGTGAAAATTATATTCAAATAATGGACAGATGATGTTCGGGGACCATTTGGGCCATACATTATCCTGACATTTGTCTTACAGGCGAGGAAAAAACCCGAAAAAACCTCACCCAGGAAACTTGTCCCTACCGGGGATTGAACCCGGGCCCGCTGCGTGACAAGGTATCACGCTACACCTCGAGACGATAGCGGTGGATAAATACATTGATAAGTCAAAAAATGTAATTTTCAAGGTAAGTGTAAATTTGTAAGTGTAAATGGAAGCCGCCACTAGAATCTAAGAGCTTAGGAATGCCACGAAACTCCTCTGTCTCTCTCTAAACTTCTTGCTCTGCAGCAAAAAGATCTTCCCTCTCTTTCTCGTTTCCCCGTAGTCGTACCTGAGTTTTCCCCATGTATACAGAAGTAATAACGCCTGCTTGAGGAACAGTAAAAATGGAAGAAGTTAAGATACCAGGAGCAGAAGGGGGCAAGTTGAAACACGTAGCTTTTTATTACTGGTCTTGCAAGATGCAAGCGCCCTTTTACGTGCAAATGTTTCCTTCTACAAGACTCCAGGAATACTGGAACATTAACAATTTAATTGCATGGAATTCGCTTTTACAAATTAATTCCATTAAAAGAGAGGACAGAATGGAGGGTGGAATTCCAAGTTTCCAATTTTCTTCTACTACAGGTATAGATTTTTTGACTCATACCGTTCCTAAGGTGGGGTCATGGCAATGAAATATTTTACATTTGTTTTATGTGACTAACTTACCTTGTTGGCTATGATGGATGGAGAAACAAAAGAAGTGTGTTATGAAACGCATGAATTATGAGCTTATTTCCTACAGTTTTTGATAGCATGATATACATTTCTTAGGTAGATGTCGTTTTTAAAACATTAACTCATTTCTAATGTTTGCAATTTTGTTTACTAGATACTATTAAACATTGCAAGTTGAGGATTAGCACAAAATTTATTTTTGATCGCATTATATAATGGATTTTTTTTTGCAAATGCCCCAGGTTGTCTTTCGACATTTAAAAAATATAATGGAAATAGGATTAGTATAATAGATATACAAAAGAAATGGTATAGAAATTGGAATAAAGGATTAAGGAAGAAGGAAGAAAACAAAGAAGAAATTTATAAAATAAATTTGTTAGAAGAAGAATCGATACAAGATTTATACATAAAGCTATAAGATTATACAAATGCGGAAGAGCCAAAAAAGGAAATTGAAGAAGAATGAAATAGTATAAAAGAATTCATACATAAAACAGCAAAAGAAGTATTAGGAACAAAGAAAGTAGGAGGAAGGAAGAAAGAAAGGGCTAAAAAATGGGATCCAGAAATTGGTAAGAGATAAAAATGAGGCCTACTTAAAATACCTAAACAACAAGAATGACCAAAACAGAATAGAATATAATAGAACAAGAGCATTAGTAAAAAATATAGCAGAAAATTAAATAGAGAACATTGGGAAAGATACATAGCAGAAATGGAACACAATTTACACGGAAGACAAGACAAAGTATATAAATTTATAAGAAGCCTTAATTCTGAAGTAAAAGACAAAACAAATATGCTAACTGTACAAGATATAGAATTAGAAAATTATTATAAAGAACTGTGGACAGACAAACAAAATATAGAAGAAATAAAACTCGTAGAAACAAACAAACAATATGCAGAAATAGATGAATTAGAGATACAAGAAATGAGAGAAATATTAAAGAAATGTAAAAATAATAAAGTATGCGGGATAGACAATATAAACATAGAATTGATAAAAAAATGCCCCAAAGAATTTTATAACAAGTGCTGGAAACAAAATAGAATACCAGAAGAATGGAAAATTGGAAAAGTAATCTCAATATTTAAACAAGGCGATAAAACAAAACCAGAAAACTATAGAGGCATAAGCTTACTATGTGCAGCATACAAAATATATGCAAAAATGATCAACCAAAGATTAACAACTATAGTAGACGCAATAATATCAGAAGAGCTGACAGGTTTTAGGAAAGGAAGAAGCTGCATAGACAACGTATTCACTTTAAAACAAATAATAGAGAAGCGAAGAAAATTCAACTTAGAGACGCACATCCCCCTTATAGATTATAAGAAGGCCTTTGATAAAGTGTCTAGACCAAAATTATGGGACATATTAAGTGAAAAAGGAATTCCACTACACTTAATAGCAGTAATTAAGAAAATGTATGAGAAAACAAAAATAAAAATAAATCAAAGGAACCCAATACTCTTTTTAATATTTATTTCGACGACATGATAAGATCATGGAAGTAAATGACGACTGGGGGAATTACCTTAGGAAATATAGTAATATAAAACAGTAGCCTTTGCAGATGACCATATTTTAATAGCAAAAACAGAGGACGAACTACAAAGAATGCAATATAAACTAAATGAAATATAAAAATAAAATACAACATGGAAATATCCTTACAAACATAAAAAACAATGGCCTTTGCGCTCATCCAGTTCGGACAAAGATAATATTAGAAAATAAACGAATAGAATAAGTGGTAAGATGTAACTTCCTAGGTTGCGAAATATCATACACAGCGGAAACAGATATATAAATAACAAATTAAATAAGTTTAATTATATAGCAGGAACACTAAAAAGAACTTTGAAAAATAAGCCAGGAAAGACTCTATATATGATCTTATACAAGGCAATGGCAGTGCCTATTATTACTTATGAATCCGAAACATAGACAGTGACAACACAACAATCAGCCAGAATACAAGCTGCTGAAATGAGATTCCTCAGACCAATAGCGGGATATCAAAGAACAGACAAAAAACATAACACAGCAATAAGAGAACAACTAAAGTGGAGGAATTAAACACAACAATAGAAAAATACAGAACAAACTGGAAAGAACACTTGGCAAGGATGACTGAGAATAGAATACCAAAAGCAGCAAACCAGCTACTCCCACGAGGAAGAAGAAGTTTGGGAAGACCAAAGAAAAGATGGAAAAGAGCAGCAATTTGGAGCCGGAACAGGCTAGTAAATAAGTCTAAACCGTGAAGAAGAAGAAAGAAAGAGATAATGGAAATAGACTGTTAATAACAAATAGGGGAAATATTGAAGCAGAGCTTGATTTCAGTAGCCTAATTATAGTCTGACCAGCAGATCTGTGCGCTCGTAAGATATGCGAAATAAACACTAATTCCTTTTCTGCCTCGGTAAATAATTTCCCTCTCTGCATTCCTATCTCTCTCTTTTCTTCGCCCCCCCCCAATACTCACAATTTGAACCTTCTTAAGAGACAGGTTAATTGCAATTACAGTCTAATGTTATCAACTCACCATGAACACTGTAGCATGGAGTGGTAAAATAAATATTACTAAGCAAATAATGAAAGTCAATCAGCGTCATTAGACCTACTTAAATATGAAGAAGTAATAATTAACCTTACATTTTTTTTTTTATTATTGATTTCGTACATCTCAATGATGGATAAATCATATTTGAAGAGAAAAATTATTATACGCTCAGACCGGGACTTGAACCCGGGACCCTTGGTTCTCTAGACCAAGTGCTCTACCAACTGAGCTACCTGAGCAAGTACCGATCTAAACGCAAATCTTTCTCTATATACAGGGTGATTACAAATGATTGGAGCGATTTCATGATTTTATGGTAGCTGTAGTATTCGACATATTTTCACGAACTTTTACAGATACATAGAGCAACTTCCCAGGTTTTTTTTGAGATGTTACAGGTGCTCCATATGCTCCCCCTTGGTGATTCTGCAGATATCAAGTCTGTAATCAAGTTCGTCCCATACTCGACGTAACATGTCCCTATTAATTTGTTCAAAGGCATTGATTATGCGAGCTCGCAGTTCTGGTAAGTCTACTGGTAAAGGAGGCACAAACACTGAATCTCTCACATACCCCCAAACAAAAAAATCGCACGGGCGTCAAATCGGGGGAGCGTGGAGGCCATGACAACAATTTCTGATCATTCTCTCCACTGCGACCGATCCATCGGTTTGGCAATCTCATGTTTAAAAATTCACGAACATCGTGATGGAAGTGTGGTGGAGCACCATCCTGCTGGTAGATGAAGGTCTCACTGTCGGTCGTCAGCTGCGGCATGAGCCAATTTTCCAGCATGTCCAGGTACACGTGTCCTGTAACGTTCTGCTCGCAGAGAAAAAAAGGGCCATAAACTTTGAAATGAGAAACCGCACAGAACACACTAACTTTTGGGGAGTCGCGAATGTGCTGCACAATAACGCGGGGATTTTCTGTGCCCCAGATTCGCACATTGTGTTTGTTCACTTTGCCATTCACAAAGAATGTTGCTTCGTCACTGAAGACAAGTTTCTCACAAAAACCATCCTCATCCATAAACTGCTGCATTTGTGTACAAAATTCAAAACCGACTCACTTTGTCAATGGGCGTAAGGGCTTGTAGAAATTGCAAGTGGTAAGGTTTATGCTTCAATCTTTTCCGCAAGATCTTCCAAACGGTCGGTTGTGGAATGTTCAGCTCTCTCTGCTCTCTTTTCGTGTTGATTTCTGTGGGCTACGTGTGAAACTCATCCGCACACTCTCAACCTTTTCTTCACTCACTGAAGGACGACCCGTTGATTTCCTTTTACAGAGGCATCCTGTAGCTTTAAATTGCGCATACCATCGCCGAATGGAGTTGGCACTCGGTGCATCTTTCTCGAACTTCGTTCTGAAGTGTCGTTGCACAGTTATCACAGATTGAGTTGAATGAAATTCAAGCACAGCATATGCTTTCTCCTCGCCTGTCGCCATCTTTGATAACTGCTGCGCTCTCTCGGTTTAAAGCTGAAACACGGCTGCGAGAGAAAACAAAAAAAAAACCTTATGAGTTTTTATACATAACTTTAAAGTTCTGTGAAGATATGTCAAATAAGATCGCTACAATAAAATCATGAAATCGCTCCAATCATTTGTAATCACCGTGTACATTGTAATTCCCATCCACCAAATGCTGTGAAGCCATGCTTCTATCTTGCAAATGGCGGCTCCTTTATTAAGAAGACATATTTGGGAATTATACATTACAGCCAGTACGGCTTTTTCCAAGTTTTTATTATTGATTTCGTACATCTCATGTACGAAATCAATAATAAAAACTTGGAAAAAGCCGTACTGGCTGTAATGTATAATTCCCAAATATGTCTTCTTAATAAAGGAGCCGCCATTTGCAAGATAGAAGCATGGCTTCACAGCATTTGGTGGATGGGAATTACAATGTATATAGAGAAAGATTTGCGTTTAGATCGGTACTTGCTCAGGTAGCTCAGTTGGTAGAGCACTTGGTCTAGAGAACCAAGGGTCCCGGGTTCAAGTCCCGGTCTGAGCGTATAATAATTTTTCTCTTAAAAAAAAACCTTACATTATTCAGCAATAAAGATCTATGACACTATTTGTAGCGAATAATTCACCATAATCTAGTATAGTGATTAATAAACACAATTAATCAATAAACAAAGAATGAACTAATGATAAAATAAAAAGTATCATAAGTAAATATCTTATTGGTAAAAGTTCCCACGAGGAGCGGTAGGAAAACCTAAATAACAAGAGGTCATAAATATGTAGCCCCCCAAATTAGACCTGAAAATCATAAGCTGGGTCTTAGCTTGAAAAATCACGTTTGGGTGAAACATTCATACTTCAAATTTACAACCGCGGAAAGCCCCAACTGTAAACACGCTGGCTAGCCGTGAGAATAAATTAGAAATAGGTAGGAGTTTAATAAAAATATTTACGCCCCTAGGAACACATGTGATTGAATATTCTAACCAATCAAAATCAGAGTTAGGGTGTACGACCATATATGGGAATAAAGGGTCCTGACTTCGATGCGAAACTCGCGAGGACAAATTAAATTCATTATACTCAACACTTCGTGGAGAGAAGATCTAAATTATATTGTTAGAATGTCTCGGAATAACGATTACGAACTTAGGGAAAATTTCTCCAATTCATAAATCAGTTGCTGGCTCGAGTCCTCATACGTTTGAGATATCGAAGGCCAGTGACAGAAACGTTTTATCCTTACAGTATAAAGTGTATTTAAGTTGGCAGAGAAGAGTAATAAAGTAATTTAAATAATTAACTAGTGTCTGCTTCCCACGCATTTCTCCGTCCGACTCCTATATGAGATGAGAATCTCAATGCTCGCCCTGAAACAACAGGAACCGACTAGCTACCGAGGTAGGGCAATTAACAATTGACTATAATTATAACAGTGAACACAGTGACATTACCAGCCTTTAAAATACTGCCCCATGATTGAGGGAAGTTTGGCAACATCACTATTCGGAAAGTTATCCTGGCTCCTGTTTGATGTGGTGGGACGGAAGCGCGTGGAATTGAGTGAGTAGAGGCGATGACTTTTCTAAGAACGACTGCAGCGCTAAAGGGGAACAGATTCGTTGGTCCGATAATACAAAGAAGAATAAGGCGCAGGAATTAATTAACATAGGCTCAACTCTGCAAACGCATGCTGTTATGTATTACACGCATCTCTCGTCATTTAACGTCTCTAAAAACGTTAAAATAAAAATATACAAAACAGTTATTCTTCCAGTTATACAGAATATTCGAAAATTACTTTTATAAACTTGTAGAGCCGGTATAGGATTTCTTTCATGTCTAGAAAATAGTATTGTTCTTATGGGAACGCTGTTGCCACTTGATACCGCAGACTGAGTGACAGAGATGGAAATATAACTATCTCCAAGTTTCGTTGAAAGAGGATGGTTCAATAGCACCTCCGCTAGCCGCTGTTCCGATAATTGAGTTCATAACTTTATTTAATATATGCGTGATAATTATACATTCCATAATAGTATTTTTTTCCATAAATAGGGCACCCATTTTCATGGTAAAATTGTAGGTGAAACTGTTTAATTAAATTAACTAATAAATCAATCTCACATAAAAGGACACTTTTACTAGCAAGAATTGCTCCATAAGAACAATGCTATTTTCTAGATATGAAAACAACTATAGAAGGGACTGAATAGATAAAGTTTTAAATAGGGAATTTAGTCCGGAAAATAACCGTTTTCGTGATGCAGGCACAATCATTCGTATTAAGCGTTAAAATCTCCTGCATGCTGATTTCGTGACAATGTCAAGGGGGAAATGATTTTTATTACTGTGAGAATAATTGTTTATACGAAAACTAACAAACTTCTCCGCTGCACTTAACATTATAAAAATAAATAAACTCCATGGCGCCACAAGCCTAGAAGGCCCTTGGCCTACCAGCCGGTTGCTGGCCTCACATCCACACGTGTTCATCACAGAGGTAGACGATCATCCAGCCTGTGTAGGGGTGATATGCCGTCACCTGTCCCATACTAGCCGAAATTCCACGAGAAAATTTCTTCCCCCATGGAGACTTCGAACCAGCGCAAGTCCCGTAGCTCTGCGCCAAGGCATCCTACCATAACTACTATGTTGCGGCACGGTTCTACTTCACCCTTAAATTTGCAAAACACTTATTTCTCGTGTCAGTTATTTAAATGTGGCGGACCGCAGTAAAAACGAAATGGTGCGTAACTGTTATTATTAGATATATTATGAAATTCTAAAAAAAAAAAGAGTAATCTCTTCTCGTTAGCTTTCTTCCGTTTTATTAAAATTATTAAATTAACGAAATCAATTGATGTTTCTGAAAGGATACACTTTTAATTTTAGGGTTAATATCATTGTTGCAGTCCAGCCGCTCAGTCACCGATCTTGGCGTTTAGGTTGTGCCAGGGGTAAATTGAGAAACTAGCTCTCTACTATCAATAAGGAAATAGTTGAAGTGAGAGTGAACGTCTGCCACAACCAATCACTGCTCTTGACGCCGCTAGTACAGTAAGGATTGAAATTGCTGCGATGTTGTCGGCTGTATTTCTGCTAACCTCCATGATTTGATATTCCGCGTGGTACATAAAGCGGCCCGTCCCACTGAACATCCATATCGGCAACGCTGTTGTGAAATCAGCGGCTGGACTATAGTACATATCCACTGAAACAGCGGTTCGGTGTACACATTTTACCTGCAAATAATATTCTGGTACACTCACTCCGTCTTATTCTTAGAATGACAAAGTAAAGTGTTTTTATTATCCTTTGATCTGTCACGCCATTCTGTTTTTTTTTCTTATTTGGTTTTTGTTTTATTTTAAAGGAAACTTATAACGCATCGAACTCTTCTTCTTCTTCTTCTACTACTACAAGGTTTAGGCTATGCAACCTGTTCCGGCGAAGTTAAAAGTGGAGTCCATCTTCTACGTGGTCGGCCAACATCTCTTGTTCCTCTGGGATTATACAGGAAGGTTCTTTTTGGTATTCTTTCGTTGTTCATTCTCATTAAGTGTTCTGTCCATTTGCATCGAAATCTTGTTACAGAAATGTTTGTAAAATAATCCTGCATAAATTTCTCTGCAATGTTACTTCACAACATTATATCGCGATTAGTACTATAACAGGAACAGATGACGTTAACTCAATAATTAAAACATAAATTACTAGAAGTTAATTTAAAAACGCGAGACTACCTGAGTTACTTTTAAAATTATGTTATTTCTGATTTCGTTACAAAATTCTACGTTATATAATTAACAATGCTAATATGCACATCAGAAAAGATAAATAATTGCCAATTAGCACTCATTTGTTAATGTAATGTACTACATTTTGTTTTATGAAGTGCATTAATTGAAGCATCATCCAATTATGATTGTACCTGCCACGCATCACTTTCTGTTCAGTTCTAGTTTTTAATTACTCAATTTGTAAAAAAGAACTTTATATATTTACTACAATTATTATAGTAAAAATAAATTTTACTTTATATAAATTTACTGACGGCTTTGTTGTTCTTAGTATAGACTATAGAGGGTTTGTCTTGTAAGCAGGTTCGTGAAATTTTGAAGTGAGGAACATAAAAACGGGGAGTTTCGTGTCTTAGAAGTGGGTGATCAGTCAAAGTAGGCTCCGATATGAAAACGTATTCTTGGAAAAATTCCCCTGTTTAGATATTTATCTTTCTGATACATTGATTATTCTCGTAGTAGAAATGTGGACCTGTGTTAACATCATGATCATTCTGATTTCCACATGTCTTATTTTTAATCATCGTTGGGGGAAATGTGCCCTGAATTTTTTTTAACCTTTATCTTTAAATTATTTATTATTTTTATATGGGTAATTTTTTATATCCCTTGTTATTTAGGAAACTTATTTAAGCAATAAGTGAAGAAATAATTTTAAAAATTAAAATTAATAACCTAACATAAGATATCAATAACATCATTAAACTCTGTAGGGTCTTCTAGTAGACGTTGACTATACCCGAGCCGCCGATTCTCCGGCTCTGAAGTTTAGCATATACGAGGGGTAAAGGGAGAACTCGTTCTCTACTGCCGATAAGAAAATAGTTGTTGTGGGAGTGAACGTTTGCCACGACCAATCACTGCTCTTGACGCAGCTATAGTGCGCTAGTAAGGTTTGAAATTGCTGAGATGTTCTCAGCTGTGTGTCTGCTAACCACATACATAAAGCGGCCACTCCCACTGAATATCCATGTAGGCAACACTGTCGTGAAAACGTCAAGGCCGGAGAATCAGTGGCTGCAGCTTAATACCGTTTATTTCCATTTTCATGCAGTGTATAGTTGCGTTCACATCCCCATGGGCCTCCATAGTCTCTTAACGGAGTGTAATTTACCTTTACTGACAAAATATAAAAAAAAAAATAATCGATAATTGAATATAGGACTATCAACGCTCTAGAATTTTACATATTTAATCTATACTTCTAAAATTCATTTTAAAGTACCGTTGAGGTTATGTAATAAAATGTTATACATATAAAATGAGTAACTAATATATCCGTCGTTCACAACTAAAATAAAATGCTTTCAGAAACTTCAATTGGTACCAGTTGAAATGCGGAAGACGAAATCTGATTTTGAAAGGCCTTCATAGTTGTAACTACTTGACGAAGGTTTTCAAACAGAATTTTATTTTAGTTGAAAACGACTGATATATCACCTACTCACTTTCTAACAGTTTATTTTAGGAAGTAATATTTTGAGGTTCTTTTAGTCACTTTTTCTGAGTCTGGAACTATCTTCCTCAATTTAATGTTGGTTTGTTCTCGAACATGTTTCGATATAATCTTCTATATCATCTTCAGCTTACTCAGACTGAGCAAGTTGTTCTCGAACATGTTTCGATATAATCATCTATATCATCTCCAACTTGCTCAGTCTGAGTAAGCTGAAGATGATATAGAAGATTATATCGAAACATGTTCGAGAACAAACCAACATTAAATTGAGGTAGATAGTTACAAACTAAAAAAAAAAAAAAAAAAAAAAAAAGAAAACTTGACTCATTTTCTATTTTTAACATTTTTTACATATTCGATGAAAATGCTATCAGTAACACGATAACTTACACATAAATAAATAAATAAGTAAATATATGTATATATATATATATATGAGATTGCGTGCTGCATTGTCACGCAGTGGGCCCGGGTTGGATTCCCGGTCGGGACATGTACCTGGGTGAGGTTTTTTTTCCTCACCAGTAAGACAAATGTTAGAATAATAGATTTAGAATATATTTATTTAGCCTGGTGGAAGCTTAGGGCCCAAACGTCCCCGAAAATCATCCGGCCATCATCATCATCATCATCATCCTTATCATTACCATCACCATCACACTTATCATAACTATCATCATCCTTCACCGGTGTGGAAAGCAACGGAAAGCTACCACACCTATAATTTCCTAATAAAGCTGCAAAGCATAGCATGGAAATGCTATGGTTGCAGTAAAAGACCTGCCCTCGGCAGGATGGATGGATGGATATATATATATATATATATATATGTGTGTGTGTGTGTGTGTGTGTGTGTGAGTGAGTGTGTAGAGAGAGGGAGATTGTTCCATTATTGTGTTGAACATTACATTTTACCTATAGTTTTTCATTTCTTATTTTAAGAGTGTGTGATTTAAACCAATTTTCAAATAAAAAATATTAATTTTTTTCAGATATGTGTACATAAATTGAAATATTGTGAAATTCGCCATTTTGTATCTTTACTATATCTGCCTCACTAACACACATGCAGTAACTAACTCGGAAGTTAATGACCGCATAAATTTAATCTCTCCATATTTTTATTTTCTGACTTAATGCTTTTCAATAATTCCTTGTATAATTCACCTCCCCGAAATACATGTTAATGTTATTCTTCCACATCATTATTGGTCTTGTTACAATATATTTTCATATCCTTCTTTCATTCCCAATTAATAACAAATATCCTGCCCATTAAGTCAACGAAACTTAGTTCTTATTATTGTATCTAGTTCCCCAAAAAGAATGAAGCTCAATAGTATGTAGTTATCATAAGTAATGCCACGAGTGATTTCCAAATTATCGATAAATTCACGACTCACGAAGTGAGGAGTGAATTTATCTAGAGAATTTGGAAATCAAGAGTGGCATTTGTTAGGACTATTTAACGAATAACATTAAGCTGTTTACTCACAAATCATTATTTAACTATAGTTATTTTAAAATAGTTATATATTTAATGTAAACGGCGACGTTTGAAAACAAATGAGAAACGATAGGTACGCTTCTACTGCTTCTTTTGTTTATCACTGCAACCAGATCATACTATTTATTGCCAAAGGAACGCAATATTGTAAGGAGGAGCTTTCTTTAATATGGTAATTATAACACTGATAAATATTTGGTGAAACACGACTCTGATTGGTTGTAAAATAGAAATCATTGAAATGTGATTGGTCATTGACTCCCATTTGGGGCATGAGTTAAATGGTCTCCGATAATTTTCCCAAACCTGAATATAAACATTTTGAAATATTCTATTTATCCTTCTTTCATTCCGAATTAATGGCAAATATCCTGCTCATTGCAGTCTACGAGACATAGTTCTTATTATTATATCTAGTTCCCCAAAAATAACGAAGCTCAATAGTATGTAGTTATCTCCAATAATTTTTCCAAACAGAATTTACACATTTTGAAATATTCTAACGAAATATCTTTTTAATCGATCATCAAAAGAATATTCGTTTAACAATTAAAAATACAACATAAAATACAACACAGAAGACAAGAGTACTACAAATTTAAAGAGAATAAGTGATTTCAAATTCCGCATTTATGAAACATAAGATATAAAAAAGTATATGTTGGATGTAACGTTTTGCCTCAGTCGCAGGGGGCCTGAGTTCAATTCCCGATCGAAACGAGTTTCATGGCTAATTTTTTTCGGTGTTTTTTTCCTTACCTGTAAGACAAAAATGTTAGGAAACTTTAAGATCCAAATAGTCTCCGAACACAATATGGCCATCAAAATCATCCATATCATACCAGCCTTGTTTAGTATGACTATATGAGTGAATGGTGTGTCTTGTCTTAAATGTTACTGTTGTCTCGGAAGTGGCCCTAGCATTGAACTGGTCATTGATCAAGTGGAGCTTGTCTGGTCAAAAAAAAAATTGTGTGGATCGGAGAGATCGTGCGCCTGCAATATTAGAGGGGTTTATCGCATGTAAATATACATATAAAAGGAGAAGTTAGATTAAGGCAAAGACAGAAAAAATAAAGAAAGAATGTGACATTTGTTAATAAGTAATGACTCATATAGTCACAAACTTAACTACAGTCTTTCAAATGTATAGTATTTTATGGTTTGTACTGTATTTTTGAGTTTGTTCGTAGAATGCACGTACTATTGTGTAGTTAATGTTAAATTCATGGAACATTATGCCAATAGCATTAGCTTTGACTGGGTTTTACAGTTGGATTCACTTGGTTCAAGCTCCGCTTGGGTCGCGGTGGAATTTGTGGTTTACTGCTCGTCCAATTTTCAGGGGTTAACACAGTCCTTTCAAAATGACATCGTTTTTGCTTCCAGCCTTCAAGAATTGAAAGCACAAAATACATTACATTTACATATTGGATTGTTGATAACACCGTTGAATCGCGGTTTCAAATAAATAATTAACCGTTAATAACATGCATTATATACGCATATTGTATAATTCTAAAGCCATTATCACAAAATTTACATACGTCACAAGATCAAATGACCTCATAGCTAATTTTCTGTTACTCATGGAGGTGTTGGAGATATGACTTTTATTATTTATTTATTATTAGCTAATATCCGGCGTGCGCTGCTACGCCTAAATAAATGAAAATGTTTTATGTTGAGTTGAATAAGTGAAATACAAAAAAATTATAAATTTATATTTTTTAGATACCTCGTGCTGATTAGCCGGCGTTGCCCGGGAATCTACTTATCCCGATCTTCTTGACATAGTCTAAATGAGCTGAAATACGAAAATTAATGTGTTTTATGTTTTTATTTAAATAAGTGAAAGGGAAATTTATATCGTAATTATTTTTAGATACCCCGTGCTGTTTACCCGGCGTTGTCCGGGAATCTAGTCATCCCGATCTTCTTGGCATAAATGAGTTGAAAGCAAAACTTCTTACGATTAGTTGAATAAGTAAAATGAAAAATAATTATAAATGTATATCGTAATTATTTTAAGATATCCCATACTGATTATCCGGCGTTGCCCGGGAATCTACCTATCTCGATCTTCTTGGCATAAATGATATAAAAGACAAAATTCGTTATTGTGAGTTATCCGTAAAAGAAACCCGCCTTGTACTGCTATGCTTGCACAGGAATCTACGTACTTGTCTCGATCTTCTTGGCATCAATGAAAGATAAAATTCGTTATTGTGAGTTATCCGTAAGAGATAAACATATTCTGTCGCGGACTTTTTCGTAGAGCTTTTTGAGATATTCAATTCTGTGAACATTAATTTGTCTATTTGTTATGGTTTAGGCAGCGTAAGCCTTTTAAGCGTCCAAAGAGCTACTTTGTTCACGTTTTCCACTACAAAGGGCGATTTTTAAGGGTGTAGGAGTGGAGTATTACAACTATCTTATAGCCTATGTTCATCCTGGGGATCTCCTGAACATTTAGCAAAAAGCCCCATCACAATCAGATCAACGGTATGGTCACGCATAAAGTACGAACAAACAAACAAACAAATATTAATTTATATATTATATTAAAATTGTTTTACTTGTGCTTAAGGTGCGGGCGGGATGCGGCGGGAAGGCATCCCGATACTTATAGAAATAGCTTAAAAGCATCCTTTACTTCTTGGGGTCATTAGCATAATTCTGATATATGTTCTCTGTACTATAACATGATACTTTATAGATGTGATTATTCCAAAATATTTTCTTCGTCTCGAATTAAATACAGCCTAAACAATCATTTCTCACCTGTGCTTAGCGAACCCCCAGGAACTTCGCTAAATATTTCAAGGGGTTCGCCAAAACTTTTTCGTAATGGCGGGTTTCGAGGTTAGGTCTATTATTGTTTCCTTCATTCCTGCGACACTGTAAAAATAATAATAACAATAATAATAATAATAATAATAATAATAATAATAATAATAATAATAATAATATTTTAAAAGTTAAATTAATCCTATATGCCCCTTGTTGCATATGTGTAACATCGGTAATTTATCACATTATTTCCACAATGAATTAATATTTATCGCGAATGCTTGATTTTAGTTATGTAACAACGTTAAGAATGCATTTGATTTCGCTACAACTAGGCCTACACGTTGTGTAACTTTAACTTTTAAGCCGTAACTAGAGTAACTTTAGGTTTTAACCCTTGAGGGTTAAGTTAATTTAAGGTTATTAAACTTTTTGCTTGGTATTAAATTGTATGCATGTCTACTGTATGTATATTTAAAAGTCAGTGGTTCACCCAACTTAGATCGTTGTGAAAGGGAATTCGGGAGTAGAAAAATGTTGGTAACCGCTGGTCTAAACGTATCGTCTATTATAATAATCACTTGGACGCGGCGATGACTGCGCCCAAAGCAACAATACAACTCTTGATCACAATGTTGTTGAATATAGAGGGATATTTGTAACATATATATAGGATGGAAGTATGCATTTCTTGTGGTATATACAATAAAAAGGGGGCACGCCGTAGCGTAGTGGTTAAGGCAGTGAGCTACAAACCGGAAGGTCGAGGGTTCAAGTCCCGGTGGGGTCAGAATTTTTAAACTGACCCAAACCTTCTGATGGCACCATGGTCCTGGGGGTCGACTCAGTCTCTAACTGAAATGTGTACCAGATACTTGTTCTGGGGTAAAGGCGGCCGTCACGCAGGGCTGATAACCCGGCTGACATCAAGTGCCGATTGTCTAGAAAAAGTGGGAGCCTTAACATCCTACTACCCCAAGGGCCTCCCGAGACCTGTAGTGGGAACACTTTACTTTATATACAATAAAAAAAGTGTTAAATATTTTTGGCAATTCGCCATCATTATAATGTATAGCGTAGATAAATTTCTGTACAATATATTTTTGGGGATTCTATGCCACATACATAAATTCAAATAAAAACAGAAAACGCACAGTTTATTGTGCCATTATGCGAATAATTACCTGGGATAAATTTATTGATTATTCTCAAAAAAATGAGAAACACCCTAAAATGTAGTGAGAAGTTTAGCACAAAGTAACAAGAAATACACATTTATAATGTAAAATATGTATTAGCCATTGCTCAGACAATTTAGCCAACTTATCACAAAAACCCGCTAACAAACAAATGAATGCTAAACTAATCTGGTGTACACTAACTCTTCCATTTTCTCACCCTAACTTTCCCACTGACATAGATGGACTCCTGGGACAGAATCCCCTTATATGTGAGTAAACATGTTGGCAATTGGATCTAGCGGGAACATGTGTTATTGCATTGGCCAACATTACGCTCGTAGTCACTTTTTCTCCGATCGAACATTCACAGGCGCCACGGTGGCATAATATAGCCATTTGTTTCTGAGATAACCATACATTTGTTATCGGCTTCTAGATTGATTACCTGTCCTATATAGCCCCAGTAGATAGATCAGGCCATTCAGAAAGCAATCGTATAAAATATTCTATTTTGTAATGAATATGTGACTTTATTCAAACGCATGCTATTTTGAACTACTGTAACATGTTTGTAGTCGATGATACATCATGCGGTATATTTTCGTAATTATGAGTAGTAGAAATTAAATGGGAAAAACTCTCTTTATTCCACCTCAAGCACTAGCTTTAACAAGTAACATAATTATTATTTAAGTTCCCTGAAGGAGTTCGTGTTCTAAGGACATTTAAGAAAACAATAAAAATAATAATTACAAACACAAAACCCGGAAGAAAAGTACGTTACACAATGATAGTAATAATCTAATGGAATGTCTAATTCAAAACTAGTTAACATGACAATAAAAATATAAGTATCACATATGACTGATACTAAAAGATCCAAATAGTTACTATTAAAGTGTATAATTAAATGAAACCATTAATTTAAAATAACTTTATGGTGGTGTATTTTATATTATTAATATTCCCTACACTTAGGGAACACCACTAGTTATTTTGTTGGATTGCCTAACAGGATTGAATACGCGTTATCACAATGTGTGTGTGTGTGTGTCATTTACGGGAACTGCATAAACCACGAACTTTAATCTTCTTCTTCTTCTTCTTCACGGTTTAGGCTTATTTACTAGCCTGTTCCGGCTCCAAATTGCTGCTGTTTCCATCTTTTCTTTGGTCTTCCCAAACTTCTTCTTCCTCGTGGTGAATAGTTGTATGCTGCTCTTGGTATTCTATTCTCGGTCATCCTTGCCAAGTGTTCATTCCAGTTTGTTCTGTATTTCACTATTGTTGTACTTAATTCCTCTACTTTTAGTTGTCTTATTTCTGTGTTATGTTTTTTGTCTGTTCTTTTGATATCCTGCTATTGGTCTGAGGAATTTCATTTCAGCAGCCTGGATTCTGGCAGATTGTTGTGTTGTCACTGTCTATGTTTCGGATTCATAAGTAATAATAGGCACTGCCATTGCCTTGTATAAGTTCATTATAGAGTCTTTTATATCTTTTTCCGCTGTGTATGATATTTCGCAACCTAGGAAGTTATATCTTACCACTTATTCTCTTGGTTCTATAGGTTTATTTTCTAATCTCCAAAAATAAAATTAAAGTGTGAACGTCAGAAACATGATCAAGAGTGATAAGATTATAGAGTTTTTTATTGCCTTACTGTAGAATTTAACCGGTCAGAACTCACATGCAAGTGACGAACATCTCACGAAATAGTAAATTTTCAATCAAGGTGGGTAAAAGTAGAAAGTACGTTATTCTTATAATACAATAGATGTTAATTTTAGGACCAATTTTTATATGCATATTTTTATTGTGTTGTTGCATACTACCAACTTTCTAATATTGAATCCATTTATAAAAGCACTTTATAGAAGCAAATGGTAATTATTATTTTTAGTCGATATGAGACTGCGGCATCGAAGTAAGATAATATCCGAGCCGCAGAACCCGTCATCATAATCATCATCATCATAGTCCATTCACGCATTTAGGCCATTTGTTGACCTGTTTCGGTCTCAATGGAAATACCATCCAAAAGTCTTTTGAGTGGACGTCCTAGTCTTCTTCTTCCTGTAGATTGATAGCTTGACATCAACTTGGGTATCATGTGAACCTATTAGCGCAGTAAAATAATCTCTCAAGTTTAATTCAAGCGAGCGAGTTTACTCAAACTGTAGCGTTTGAGTCTCGTATTCGGGGACCTCGAGTTCAACTCCAGGTGCCGACCAAACCTGATGTTTATTCTTCGTTTTCCACAGTCGTGACAAGAAATTTTGAAATTTTGGTTGGAATCGAATTACTAGAATTTATTACTTCAGATTCACTACTTAGGGTCGGTTTCACCAACAGAGGTAAATGTATTATGGCAGTTTTCTCTGTGTATAATACATAGCTTAAACTGGCGTAATACAGTTACCTCTGTTGGTGAAACCGGCCCTTAATACCATCATTAAAAAGTAAATGTCATATGAACGTTGAAGTTAAAGCGTAAAATAAAAAAAAACGGCTCAACTGCACTTCTACTAGCGCTTGATTTTTCAGTTACGAGTATAATGTTAGAAACTGTGGCTCTTCTTCTGTATTTATTAACATTATTGAATAATTTAAACTTTTTGGAACAATTTTTTATAACATTATTAGACAATTCTGAAGTATTTATTTAAATATGCAAATCACAATATTATGACACTGTTAGAAATATCGTGATGCTAACTGTTATTTTATCTACAGATTATATTACTTAGTCTATGATTTTTCATCGCTGTTTTGGGTTATCGCTGGTTGGATCAGCGTTAGGGAGTGATAAGTAAGTGTGCATCCATTTTTAATAAACGTTTGGTAATTTTAATATTATTAGTAAATTTTTTTAACATAGATTTGGGGATTTATTGCAAATATTGGTCATTTAAATTTCATAGCGACGGATAGGTAATCGAGAATGATAATCGATATGTGGTTCGATTGTGGGTTATCGCTGGCTCTATAAACTCTGGCGCATGCGCAGTGTTGTTCTATAGGACTTTGAAAATATTTCACGCTAGTTTAAGTGCAGTTTTTCCAAAAAAAAAAAGATTCAATTGTTCAATAAAAATAAGTATATTAATATTGTTTTGATTACTGATCATGCAACTATTCTATATTTATAAAATGAGGGTTCAAAGTAAACCTCAACATATTTACGATTATTTAAATCATATAATTGAGTTTTGTTTACTAAAAGCTGTTTTAATCATTTTAATGGGCAATAGGTCTTCCCATAATTTATTATGTAACATTACAATTTTTTTCAGAAATTTCTTTTAGAAATTGTAGAGATAAATAAATTCAATAATAGCAATAGGGTGTTAAATTCAGAAATGGATTTAAATGAATCGCTTCTTTTAAATGTATAATAGAGATTGTAAAAAAAAATGTTTGTTTACATTCAGTTGCATAGTTACAGTTGTTATGTACTGATATAATAACACCATTCATTTGTAATCATGTCTGAAGAAGGTACAAAATACTAAAACAGCTGTTACAAATTTATATTGTAATAAATATGAAAATCATATAAAACTTTAAGTTTTATCTATATTTAATTAAATAGACATTAAAATATGTAATTCTATTGAATTGAGAAAGATTCTAGACGCGGTATGGCGAAATATGTTAAAACATCCACAGAATAAAAATAATAGTACATTACGATGCAAGGTTGGGAAGTGGTTCTTACAGAATGGAGGAAAATGTTTAAAACCGAGCGATAGCTAGGTTTTTAATTTCAGAGATTCTATAAAACACTTCATAAACGTGCGTTGTACATTTTTGCGCAATGATGATTTCAAAATAATAAATAATAGTAAAATAATAACATCTTTGTTGGAGATATTTGCGTTCATTATAAAAAATTGACTAACGTTAACAGTGTGGGCAATGTTTATTAGTTGGAACAACAGGAGGCCTTGGGAACAATTATTGATAACATGGCCGCAAGTACGTATTTATTGTTTTATATTGTTTCAAATAATATTCAGTTCATTTAAAATGCAGTGATTTGTTTTGTATAATGTATATTAACACTACCTTTTGGATATTTTCTGTATATACATTGTACGTAGTATACATAGAAGGCAGTGGTTTTACTTCCCGCGCGTGGGTGTAAATATAATATTACAGTATAGTTATTTAGATTGTCAACCCCGAAATGTAGGAAGTTGAACTTTCAATAATGATCGCCATTGCTGGTAAGTACGACAAAACGCACTATCGCGCAAAAAAGTTTGTTTTAAGATTGTAAGAAACTCGATAATAAAATCTTTAAAACTTGAAAGTTAATTTTTCCGACCATATGAGTGAATTTAAAGAAAATAGAAGAAAATAATATATGAAGCAATTAAAAAGTTTGGCTTAGTGTCGCCAAAATCGCTAATCCAACGTTATCCTCTAATGTTTCTAGAGAAGCGTTGGCAGATCGGTTACTTACCGACTTCATTTAGTCTGGTTAATCTAGCAGGGTTCGCAAATGTCCTTCTATTTGAATTCTTGGGGTTTGACGATAGAACAAGGGAATGTAGAACTATCTCATTTTAACTGTACTTGCAGTTAGGGAATGGGGAGAAAGCATCGTCTTTATCGACAATCATACTACGTCATCAGCGATTGCGTCGGCGACTACATCTGCTAGTGACGACTCGATGACAAGAAAATTGGGATTGTGGAGTGAATGGAAGGGATGGTATGTACTCTTGTGCATGATCTACCTATTCCCAAGGCCTCTCCGTCTTAATTGCTGAGTAGCAGATGCTCAATACAGAAACTTGGTCCACGTCTCGTCTCCATCTTTACTAGAGATGTAACTAATATTACATTACAAGCTTCCCTTATCACAGAAAGGGGTTCATTACTTATTCAGATCAGAGGTAGGTTCTGCTGAGATTTAATTAAATCCATTCCCAAGATAGTACTTTGATAACAAAAGTGAATAACATTTTATCGCAAGATAGAAAATAAACTCAATTCGATTCTTACAATTTGATGCTTCATAAATTAGCACATATTCATATTAATTTAATAATTTTTAAAGGGTACATGTTTCTCTAATCTACCGCTGTGGTTTCGGAGTGACGTCGTTGTTTTGGTCGCATCGGGCCCGGGTTCTATTCTCGGTAGGGAGAAAGTTTCTGAGTGAATTTTTTTCGAGGGTTTCCTTCGCCTGTAAGTCAAAGGACGGGAAACGTTAAGACCAAAATAGTTCCCTAACACTATTTGACTATACTAGGTACCATGTAAATTTCATCATCTTCTTCATCATCATCATCATCATCATAAAACAACAACAACAACAAAGATTAAGTCCAATGGCCTGTTCCGATCTTATTATAGGTCGAATTGGTCCTTCCATCTCTTCAATGGTCTTCCCAACAATCTTCTCTCTTTTGGTTTATAATTATACATTCTTCTTGGTATGCGCTGTTCATTCATTCGTAATACGTGCTGAAGGTAAGCATTTTAATAGCATTTTATTCTTTCACAGAGATTAAATATATTAAGTTCTGTTCTTATATCTTCGTTTTTCTTTTTTATCGGTCCTTTGACATTTTGCTATTGCTCTCAACATCTTCATTTCTGCAGCCTCTATTTGTTTACTATCTGCCTTTGTTAATGTCCAGGTTTCACATCCATAGATAAGAGATGGAACTGCCAATACTTTGTAAAGTTTTAAAGTAGTTTATTTTCTAGTTTAATCAACAAAGTACGTTTAATTGTGCCACATAGATAATTGAATCGTAGTTTAGTGTGTTTATATAAATTTCTGTCACTACCTAAATGACATCCCAAATAATTAAAATTCTGAACTTGGTCTATAATTACATTGTTTATCACTATTTTTGTTCTTATTGCACATTTTCCTTTCAGAGATAATATTTTTTTCATCAACATCATCATCACTCCAGGGATTAGGCAATTGCCCGTTCCGACTTCATATTCCATCAGCCCAACGTCTTCTAGGTCTTCCAACATCACGCCTTCCTCTTGCTTGATAATTTCTGGCTAACAATGGATATCTCTCCTTACTCATTCCATCCATATGATCAATCCATTTCTGTCTGTAATTCGTGACTTTATCCAATAAAGGCTGTACTTTCAATTCTTCTCTTATATCCTCATTTCTTATTCTATCAAGTCTTGTACATCCTTTTACTTGTCTTAGGAACCGCATCTCTGCCGTCTGTATTCTATCCCTCTGTCTTTTCACTGGAGCCCAAGTTTCACAATCATACAATATTGTGGGAACCGCCATAACATTATACATTTTTATCTTGGTTCTTCTCTAATTTTATTTTTGAATGTTCTCTATATTGTTCCACACACACCCGTCTGAAATTTATTTATTTTGGAGTCAATATCTCTTTCCACATTGTAGCCAACATCACAGCCCAAATATATGAAACTAGACACCTGTTCTATACTTTGATTTTCTAAAATAATTTTGGTTCTCACTTGATCTCTTCCTCTAAAAGCCATGGTCTTCGTTTTCCTTACAGAAATCTTTAGATCGTATAATTTACATATTTCATTTAATGCATGCATTGATTTCTGTAATTCGTCTTCATTTTTCTGTATTATGATTACATCGTCAGCAAATAGAAGATTATTTATGCACATTTTATTATCCATTCTTATTCCTGGATTTACTAAAACTTTCCATTTATTAAAAATATCGTCTATATATATATTAAACAAAGTGGGTGATAAACTACATCCTTGTCGTAATCCAGTATTTGTTTTGATTGCATCTGTTCTTTTGAATCCGGTATCTATAATTATATTTGTGTCTTCATATAATGTCTTTATTGTTTCAACAAGGCACAGCGGGTATCCTTTCATTCGTAATATTTCCCATAATTTTTTGTCTGTTTACTCGATCGAAGGCCTTATCCAAATCTATAAATCCTATGTGAGTTTTTATGTTATGTTCTCTTCTCTTTTCTACGAGTTGTTTCAGTGTAAAGACATTGCCTATACATGACCTTCCCTTTCTGATCCACTTTGATTTTCACTTATTATTACTTCTGTTATGTTTCTCAATCTATTATTTATTATTTTTCGTATATATCTTGTAGCCAGTATTCATTAAGCTAATCCCTCTGTAATTCTCGCAATTTCTCCGGTCTCCTCTTTTGAATATATTCTTCCACAATTGCTGTTTTCCAAGTGGTTGGAATCCCATAGGTCTGCCAACATATATTAATTAGATGAAGTATTCGTAGTTTACACAATATTCCACTATATTTGATTAATTCCATATTTATATTATCTAATCCTGTTGCTTTCCTATTTTTAGTGGTTTTCAAAGCCATTTCTAATTCATTTGTCTATTACATCAATATTTTCCACTTTTATTTCTTCCTCATTGTTCTCTTTTCCTTCAATTTCCTCCTTTTTCCAAAGTTTTTCATAATGTTGGATCCATTGTTGTTCTGGGATTATATTCAATCTGGCAGAATCTTTCTCAGTCTGATTTAGATGTTTCACTAATTTATAACCTATTTCTTGTCTTCCATACATATCATGTTCTACTGAGCTTATAAATGTATCCCATGACTCCTGATGGACTTTTCTTATAATGCTTTTAGCAATTCTCCTTTTCATTTTATATTCTTCATAAAATTCTTCTGTTTTCAGTCGTAAGTATGTATGATATGCTTTTTGTTTTTCATTCACTGCATTTTGTATATTCGCATTCCAAGTTCTCAAGCCCTTCCTATTTCTTATTCTATTTTTCTTTCCTAATATCTCATTTGCTGTTTTATGTATTACATTTGATATATTTTCCCATTCAATATTTATATCTTCTGACGTCGCTATCTCTGATATATATTTATTCATTCTGCTTTCATAATGTTGTCTAATACTTTGATCTTGTAATAAATATACTTTATATACTTCTTCTTGGTTTCTTTTGTTCTTTATGCTATTTTTCCGCCATTTAGCTATTATGTTTATTTTGCTTATCACGAGATAGTGATCAGAGTATATATCGCTGCCTCTATGTACTTTCACATCTTTTACCAAGGCTCCTAGCTTGTTGTTTACGATTAAATAGTCAATTATTGATCTTGAGTTATATCCACTTCTTGTATATATTTTTTTCGGAAATAGGTATTCATTATTTTTAATTGATTATAGGCTGAAAACTGTCTCAAATCCTGCCCATTATCATTTATTGTTATTTCTCCATTATTTCCTATTACATTAGGTATAGGGACATTGCCTACTCTGGCATTTAAGTCTCCACTTATTATTAAATGATGATCTTTTGTATATTTATCAACTAATGTTTGTAATGTTTTATAAAATTTTTTTGTTTCTTCTTTCTTACCTTCCTCTGGGGCATACACAGCAATTATCATCATATATCCTCTTTCAATTTTAAATCTGGCTATCAGGATTCTTTCATTTATAAACTCATAGCTATTCAATTTGTTCTTCCATTTTTCATCTATTAAAATTGCTACTCCACACTGCGCTCTTGTTGTCTGTTCTACTCCGCTATACAACATAGTATAGTGTTTTAAGTCCTTTGTTCCTTTTAGTTTCTTTTTTGTTTCTGTTATTGTTGCTATATTATTTCTTTTTTCTTTAATTCTCTCTCTAATTCTTCTTCTTTTGTATTTATTCCCCTTACGTTCCAATTTCCTAATTTCAAAATATTTTTGTTTTAGATGTAAATCTCGCCTTTCTAAGTATGAAAGTAGGAGTGAATGGTCTTAAATGATTATGTTGCCTCGGAGGTGGCCTTGGAATTGAACTGTTCACTCATCCAGCCCTCCATATCCTTGTGTGAACACAAAAAAAAAATGTATGTACCTGACCCAGAGTTTAAAAATCCTCTCTCGACAGGTCGTGTTCCTGTAAGAGCGAGAAGTGCGAGGCAGGTAAAAGTACATACAAAGGGAGAGATTAAACTGAGAAAAGAAAGGAGGAGACATTTCGGCCCTATAATACGATTTGATTATCCTTAGTTCAGATTATTATTTTGGTATTTTCTATATTTAAACACGATTGTTCTTAGGCAAATAGAATGTTTGCTTTACCACACTGCATTGCAAAGCACAGGGGAGAAACAGAGCGACATAACCAATGTTCTTAAAACTCCACGGCGCGATAGATTTAGAAAGCCCTTGGCTGCTAGCCTCACATCTACGTGTGTTAATTACAGAGTTAGACGATCATCCAGCCAGTGTAGGGGTGACATGTTGTTAGCAAGTCGGGTCCTCCAGCCGTTATAGCTGGTTTTCTCAACCTCGAGCCGCTATATTTTAGCATAATTGTATTCAATATTATGTCTAATTTAATTATTTTTGATAAGGAAATGTTGATAAGTACTCAACAAGGATGCAAAAATATGATCATCATTAGCATGGTTTTTAGCATGTTGGTCTATTCCGATCTCAAAGCACTCGAACACTGTTCTCTCCATCTATTTAATGGCCGTCCTGTTAATCTCTTATTTGTAGGTTTATAATGTAGAGCCTTTTGGGGAGTCGGCTGTTTTTCATTCTTAAAACATGTTCATTGTACGAGTTCTGGTATTGTGCTATTTTCTCATTATGGCCGAATATGTTAACGCTTTTCTGATGCCATTTTTCTTTCTTTTTGTTGTTTGATATTTTGCTACCGCACCGGTCGCAAAAATCTCATCACCGCAGAGTATTTGCCTGGATTCTTTCTTTGTCAAAGTCCGACATTCACATACATATTGGAGAGGTGGGGCAGCTAGTACTTTATAAATTTTAAGATTGCAAAAAGGAACGCCTAAATTATGCTCAAAATGAACTGGCTTGTATATGATGCTATGTAAAGATAAAATACGAATAAAAGTAAAATATTTTGATATGCGCGAACAAAATATTAGTTATTGTACAAACTGAAAATTGTGAATGTCTAAGTCAGTAAATTACAAAATTAATTGTAAGAAAAGAACGATTTGACAAAATTAAATGTAAATTGTATTATAACTGTTATAAATTATAGGGACTTGGATTTTTTTGTAAGCCTTATAATGAAATAAGTACTAATCATATGAAATTAATATTTCTGTGTGACACTATTAAAATAACCCTTAAAACACAAGAAAAGAAACAAAAATGAAATATTATAAATTAATGGCTGTTCATGTATTGATATACGCATCAGAATGTTGGACAATCACTAAAAAACAAGAACAAAAATTGGAAGCAGCTAAGATGATTTTTTTAAGAAATATAGCAGGATATACTCTGCTGGATAAGAAAAGAAATGAATATATAAGAAAGGAACTAAATATTTTCAAACTCACAGACCGAATACTTAAATATAGGAACGACTGGAAAGAACATATTGATCTAATGCCAGATGAAAGATTTCGAAAATTATTGCTAAATTATAAACCGCACGGAAGGAGAAATGTTGGACGCCCACACAGAAGATGGTGTGAACAATTTTAACAATGCTAGCTTTCGTAAAACCGGAACGAGCCAACAGACTTAATCCCTGGATGATGATGATATTTATGTATGTATAATCGTATTAGTATATTTCAGAATAAAGTTCTTAGGAAAATGTTTGGAGCAAAGAGAGACGTGCAAACAGAAGAATCGAAAAACCTACATAATAGTGAGCTATATGTTCTTTCTAGGAAACTAGATATGATAAGAACGGTTAAGTCTCCTAGAGTCCCATTTGCCAGAACATATGGCACAAGAAGAATGAAAAAGGGACAAGGAAATTTCTTGTAGGAAAACCAGATGGTAATCACTCGGTAAGCCGCCAAAGAAAGAGGCGGGAGAATAACATTATGCATGAATTGAGGGAGGTAAATTATATGGGGAATGACCTGGTAAATGTTACCACAGATTAGGGATGTATGGATATCTTAAGTCCGCGGGCTCGTGAACCTACAGGTTCCGTAGGGCCAGTGAATTACTTTTCATAAACGGTTACAACTGCTTGGTTTCCAAAAAATAATAATTATTAAGTTTGTCATGGTATATTCTTTGCTAGATGAAATTTGCCTCAATGTTTATGAATATTACATGGTGCTATAATGTTCCTTTTACAGTAATTTTACAAGACTATTGAAATGAGATATAGGCCTAGTATGAAGTAATATAAAATACCTGAACATAAAGTATCAACACTTGATCAACATATTACAATTGTAAAATTCCTACCAGTTTTATCAGTCCTCCTCAACTAAAACGAACTTCTGTTTATAAAACATGGCCTAACATTAAATATGTAGGCCTTTCAGAAGACAGTCCTCCATCATCAGCATCTACAAGGCTTCTAAAATTCAATGTAAATCACAACTGAGGTTATGTAGTATTTTTTTTTAATATTGAAATAAGTACCTGTTATCATTTGTCCTCAATTAAAATGGGTTTATATTTTTAAAAATTGCAATTAGTTAAAACCAAATGACATGGCGAAGACTGAACATGTTCTGACAGGCCTACATGGTTTTAACTAATTGACGAAGTTTTATAAAGAGAAATCCATTTTAATGTTTGAGGATGTAAGTTTTAGTTGAGGACGAGTGATACAACAGGAACGAATTTAAAAATTTTAAAAC
The DNA here is from genome assembly GCA_030220185.1 of Diploptera punctata. Lineage (NCBI taxonomy): Eukaryota > Metazoa > Arthropoda > Insecta > Blattodea > Blaberidae > Diploptera > Diploptera punctata. The sequence goes on from JASPKZ010009632.1 coordinate 97,028, forward strand.
AAACTTATTTCCATGAAGAAAAGGTTGAGGTTAGTACAAACAGAAGCTGGAGGCCATTGGGCTGAATTAAGGGGGAGTATGGTATGAATACAAGCTTGATTATGATTGCTCTGTTATTATGGCGTCCCAGAGTGGCTCTCAAAGCCTGAACACTGATTAACGCAGTATACACGCGTCCCCTGTGGGTTTACAACCCGATAACACACGTGTTGAAGGTGCCATTTCCTCTTCCCTTGCTAATTGGTTAAGTGAAGAGCCTCGCGCTGGCATTTCAATTACAACACTTGAAGTCAATCTTATTTATTTACTTATTCGTATTCCTACTTCCGTTCTGCAGGATAATTTTAAAGTCACAGTTAATATTATCATAGTTTTAAAAAATTATAGGGGCAGGATGAATTAAGGAAATACCGAATACAATCATAAACATCGGCCTCGATGGTCCAAGATTTAAGTTTTTTGCTTCTTATACCGAGGGTCGTGCGTTCAAACCCGGCCCAGGCCGATGGACTTTTTAAGATGGTAATTCCAAGAGACAATCCCTCAGGGAGGGACTTGAATCCGTGGGTCTCGAGTATGAAGATTTCGGGATCGTAAAAGAACCTTAAGCTTAAATGCCTTTGAACAATATTCAATCGAACGAGAGGCATGGAAGCTTCTTGTAGGAAAATAGTAGGGAAAACTCTCAGTTAGTAGACTAATAATGAGGTGGAAAATAACATTAATCATGACATGAGGGAAGTAGATTATACAGGGAATGATTAGAAAACATTAATTGATGAGAGAAATGTATGTAGAGCCTATATCTGCGCGGCCATGAGCCTATAGGTTCTATAGTGTCGGTGAGTTAGTATCAGAAGTACCGTATGCTATGAAAATAATATTAAAACAGAAAATCAGAATTTTAGCTGCTAATTAGTGCTTCTGTAGGTTAAGAGCGTTTTCTCCAAATCGTATTTAGTGTCGAGAAGGGACAAACTGTTGGTATAAGATTTAAATTAGACTAGTTGTTTCACATGCCTGTCAAACATGGGTAGTAACGAAAGCAGACGAAGACGGTGATAGGTACATTTGTAAGAAGAAAACTGAGATGTGTTTTTGAAGGAACAATTAAGGAAGGTCAAAAGGGGGGAAAAATACGATATGGAGAATCTGAACTAGTAAAATTTATCAAAATTAACAGGTTGAAGTGGGAATGAAGATCTTTGATATGATACCTGAAGGGAGTAGAGGGATAGGAAGGCTCAAGAATATTTGAAAGAAGTGTCTCTCTTAGGACGCTGAGAAGATTAGACAAAGAAATTTGATGAGACTGAATATAGATAGGGATACATGGAGATAGTATCTGACACAGGTCAGGGTGCATAATGGGCTGTCGCGCCACAAACGATTATGAGTCTTAGGACCATCCATCCATACTATTTCTGCCCGAGGGCAGATCTGTCACTGCACTCATAGCATTTTCATGCTATGTTTTGCAACTTTACTAGGGGATTAGAGGTGTGGTAGCTTTCCGTTGCTTTCCACACCGGTGAAGGTTGATGATGATAATGATAAGGATGATGGTGATGGCCGGATGATTTTCGGGGACCTTTGTGCTCTTAGGAACATTTTAGAGTAGAACAAATAGTAGGCCTACAAAACATAAGTATGTACAAATACATCGAACGGGCAGACAACCATGGGCGTATGTGATTTTGAGAGTCCATGTCTACACAACAAATTCTAATAATAATATAAAATAAACCAAAATAATATATAATATTGCAATGAATTTCACTGTAAATTAAATAATTAAGATAAGTGAAAATGCATTTATCTACTTCTATAACAATCAGTGCCGCTTTAGTTCGTAGTTACTTGGCACCAAAACCTATAGCCTAATTAATAAAATACACGATAGTACATTTTATAGTTTTTTGAACCTGTATTTTATGTTTTGATAGCGTGTTTTGTTAGAAGATGATTTCTTATACCTACATAAATAAACCATCCTTAACTTTTCTGGAAGTATATTAATAGTTGTATCTTGGAAAGCCTTTAAACTTTTCCTGATGAATCGTGAAAATCACCTACTCCGCTCATTTCTACTTTAAATTCATATATGAAACTAGCACCCAAAATTACAAAATACAGGGTTCCCATAAATCTTCTTTCGGGTTTCGAACACGTGTAACTTGCGTTTAAATAAACTTACAAACATGAAACTAGTATTAATAGAAAGAGAAACTCAAAACGTTTTGGTTACAGTACCATACAGGTGCAATGGTTGATTTTAGAGGACTACGTGTAAAAGATTCTTGAATCCAGTCTACACTTGCCTCACTTACAGCCGGGCGTCCAGAAGATTTCTTCCTACAAATGCACCCTCTCGTCGTAAAATCAGAGTACCACTTACGAATTGAAGGACCACTGGGTGCATCTTCACCAAATCTTGTTTGAAAATGTAGTTGAACAACAATTACAGATTGATTAATATCATAATCGAGAACACGGAACGCTCGCCTATCATCTATACCAGCCATTTTCTCACTTTCAACATTACGCAAGGCAGTCCACCGCTGTGGTCTCGGGTAACGTGCTGCCTTGTCACGCAGCGGGCCCGGGGGTCGATCCCCGGTCGGGACAGTTTTTCTCGGTGAGATTTTTATCGGGGTTTTTCCTCACCTGTAAGACAAATGTCAGGAAAACTTTAAGGCCCAAACGGTCCCCGAAATCATATGGCCATCGCAATCATCATCATTCATCTTAGGTTAAGCTTAGGATTAGGGACTCTACTGGCGCACCATTGTCATCATCATCACCCATCATATCATCGGGGCAACGTAACCCCGCCTTCCAGGCGCCCCAACCTCAGAAGTGGGTTACAAGTACGCCATGCCAGGAGAGAGACCAGGAATGTCGAAAGACAAACCTGGAGCATTTGAAAAAAAGAATTACGCAATGTTGTATGTAATCATACGTCATTGTTGCCAATTGTGATACTACAATCAAAAGATTTTGAGTTTCTCTTTCCATTAGTATTATTTTCATGTTTGTAAGTTTATTTAAACGCAAGTTACACGTGTTCGAAACCTGAAACAGCATTTGTGGAAACCCTGTATAACAACAATGTTTTTCTTTTCTTTATTTTTTTTTCCTCCAAGCCCACTTACTCTTTCTATAAACATATGGTTTTCGCAATAAATAAATCTCATTAAATATACTAAATATACATCATCATCATGATGAACAAATCCGTTTTAGGTCATGTGACCTGTGTCGGTAAACCTAACGAAGATGGTCTTTATTTTTCCATTGATGTTATGGCCTTCCTTGGTCCTAAAATACTTTGAATCTATATAAAATATTGTCAAAACGTTACAAAATTAAGTTTAGTAACTCGCTGCTCTTAGAACACTCCATTCGGCCGTGTTCTAATTTGAGCATCTCGTCACAAAATCTCTGATTTTTAACTAGTCGTCTGGATAGGCCTAACTATTAATATTATGTATTATTTATAGAAATTACACTTAGTTTATTAGCCCTACCTTGCACACACTGCTTTAGTATTCTTAAGCAGATGTCTTACCGTATATAACAATAAATTAATTGCCTGTCAGATTTAATGTAAAAACAAGAATATAAAAATTTATTTAAACTCTGATTACAGCAATTTAGCATGAGCGATGACTCCATTACAGAGTTGTTCAAATCCCGACTACAAATAGTGTATTCGTATCACTAAATCATGTTAACATATCTAGAAGTTAGTAAAGACAGATATATATATCCCTCCATCCATAGTAATTCTGCCCAAGGGCAGGTCTTTCACTGCAATCATAGCATTTTTATGGTATGCTTTGCAGCTTTATTAGGGAATTACAGGTGTGGTAGCTTCCCGTTGCTTTCCACACCGATGACGGATGATGATAATGATAAGGGCGATGGTGATGACCGGATGATTTTCGGGGACCGTTGGGCCCTAGGCTTTCTGACATTTGTCTTACAGGTGACGAAAAAACCCGAAAAAACCTCACCCAGGAGCCTGTCCCGACCGGGAATCGAACCCGGGCGCGCTGCGTGAGAAGGCAGCACGCTACCTCGAGACCACAGACAGTCAAACGTCGAAGAACTCCCTAAGTAGCTAATAAAATTCTAGGGATTCCGTCACACTAGATACTATGAAAAATCTCAATATTAGTATGACTATGAACACATGTCGCTGCAAATTTCTAGAGCCTGTCACAGTTTTTCCATGTTAACTGGATACTATTTATTCTTGAAATAATACCTCATTTCATATTTTATATGGATATTGTCTGAATATTATAAACGCATACTTCAGAAAACCCCGAAAAGGAAAAATCTGATGATGTTTTCACGTTTATGAAATAAACCAAATTAATTTTCGATTGAGGAGATAGAATTATGCAGCATTTTTTAAAACTATAAGTACAATTGATTTTTGTACCACAAACTGCCCAAAAATCTAACATGGAAAACTAATAACTAACGTTTGTGGCTATAAATTACATAGGCTATCTTATTTCTTCTCCTTCTCCTTGGCGTGACAGGTCTTGAAGACCCTTTGTCTGCCAGCCTGCTGCTGCCCTCACATACACATGTGTGATCATCTAGCAGTATATGAGTGAACATGTGATCTGCATTCAGGTTCTTCAGCCGTTATAACTGGTTTTATCAACCTGAAGCCACTACTTATTGTAACTATCATAATTACTCATGATGTTGTGGGGGGCACCAATCTCAGGCTTGCTGAAATTCCATTTGAAAATGTCTTCTCCCATTAGCCCAAATACCATGGCTCTGCACTATGGCTTAAACCGCTCGGCTATGACACGGGACAAAATACCATAGATCTTATTCAGAATGGCTCGGCATCGGTGGACTAGTGGTTATGCTCCTCGCCTCTGATCCCGAGTGTCGCAGGTTCAAACTCGTCCGCGGCCGATTAACTTTTTTAGGATGGAAAAATTCAAGGAGCAAGTCCTCCGAGGGGTCTTCAAGTCATGGGTCCCGAGTCTGAAAATTTTCAGGCTCGTAAAAATCTTTAAGCGTGAATAAAAAGGCCTCTAAGCAAGTTGTACCGATCTCAAACATCCTAGTAATACTTTAGTTGCCTGCTAGATGTCTCATTGAGTGTAGACCGCATGCCAATCATGCCATCTATGGATAAATAAGGTAACTGAAATGAATTTGGTCTATTAACTCCTAACAAAGGAGAGGCTAAGGTTCAACACTGGGCTACGCCATTGTAGATAGAGAGATTATTCAGAAAGTAAAAATGCATAACAGTCGGGATTTGAGCCCACGATTTCCAGGTTTTCGCGCCAGTTCAGGTGAAAACCTTTATTTATAGTCATGTTAATTATCTAAAAAATATATGTATATTTGGCATTGCTCTGTTATCAACCATATACAAAAAAATCGAGTTAATAAAACTACAAATCGTATTTAAAAATGTGTCTGTTTGCATAAATATTTATTATCAGGGCCAATGGATATTGCATTTCCAATATTCACTTTGGATCTTTTGTTTGTGTGGCATTAATACATTCGATATCAATATTTTTTTCATAAGTAATGCCACGAGTGATTTCCAAATTATCGATAAATTCGTTTCTCACGAAGTGAGGAGTGAATTTATTTACAGAATTTGGAAATCAAGAGTGGCATTTGTCAGGACTATTTTACGAATAAAATTAAGCTGTTCACTCACAAATCATTATTTAAATATACTTATTTTAAAATATTTATATATTTAATGTAAACGGCGATGTTTGAAAACAAATGAGAAACGTTATGTTTCACTTGTTCATCACTGCAACCAGATCATATTATTTATTGCCAAAGGATCGCAATATTGTAAGATGCACCCTAGTGGAGAAAAACTGAAACACATCAAACTGTATATTAATTAATTTCTGATATCCTATGATGCAAATATGTCAATTATATTTTTCTGGAACGTTATTACCTGGACAAAAATACGTTTAAGAAAGTGCAAACAGTGGTTTCTTTTTTTTTGGTGGTATAATCAATTCCAAATGCTTTTATATTATCTCCCGCAACCACGATAAGGCTACATTCGTGCACTATATATACAATCTGGTAGCCACATGTTCTCACTGTAAAATAATGCTATAAGCTATTCAGAATGTTAAAAAATGAGGAGCTTGATTTTACAGTGACAATTGATAAAATTAAAGTGATAAAATCGAGGTGAAAAACGACTGTGATTGGTTGTAAATAAAAAATCATTGAAATGTATTGGTCAGTGACTCCCATTTGGGGCATGAGTTAAATAGTCATTAGCAATGCATATGAGGATATACATAAAAAGTAAGTACTGCTATTATACGTGTAGAAATTCATGGGTTTCGCTTGTTATTTCACATGAGGTGGATGAAAACGAGGAACAAAACACGAGTAGGGTACACTGGGCAGCTCATGAACGCACGAGTTCATTGAGATGATGATATAAGAAGAAGGAGAGAACTCTCCCTCTCGATTCCCAGTGTCGTACTTCATAATTACTACGCCTGAGCTCAACTATAAATTTGCCACCACCCCTTCACAACCACAGTTTGTCACTGGGCAAATTTATGCGTCCGGAAAGCTGTGACGTCACGCCCTCCCCTCTCATTCGCGTAATCTAACCGCAAATTTGTCCGATTCCTAAATATCTACTATTCGTATAGAAAACATGAGCCTGTAAAATAACCAGTTTATTCATGAAATCTGGAGAAAAATACATGTAGTTCACAGCACATGATAATTCAATATGACAGGATAGGACGACATGAAAAGTAGCGAGACAGCTTACGGGTCCAATTTACCAATAACTGTATAATGATGAAAATAATCTAAATCAGTCCTAATGCCACTTAGTTCTGAATAGGCTATATTAGATTAGATTAGTTCAGAACATGTGTGGACTCGGATTATATACCAGTAAAATGGCAACCTTGAGTAGGTTCACTGCATTATAGTACCCATCGCTGTTTGTTATGAATGAATGCAAATTAAATGTATTCTACGGTGTTATGTAGTCTGTTATGTATAAATTCACCTTCTAAATCCCCAGATGTTCCTGGTTTCACACATCAAGCATTCCCACATGACTCATATCAGCAATTTTCTGGGTTGAGCCCAGGACCTCATGGAGAGACTATAACCCTCCCTTTGGCCTTATGCTGCCCTAAATTGTCACTTAGGCTCAGAGTTGTGAGGAGTAATGCAATGTGCCCCCCCCCCGATTCAACAACCACAAATTTTAAGTATATTTTTCCTAAATGAGATGAGATGAAGGATGATATGAAATGAATGAGCGAATAGATGAAGACGAAATTACATTACAATCCCTCGAGAACAACGTCCAATTTTTACGCTAAGATTGTTTGATACTAGAAGATCTTGTATTACGTGAATCCTATGGCTAATCCTACTCAATCATATATATACTAGAAGTCCCGGCCACGCGTTGCTGTGGCTAAGGTATACGTTAAAAAATTTAATTAAGTTGCCGTCTTTCAGCCAGATTACTTAAAACTAAAACTTACACACGAAATTAATAATATTGAAAATAAAATAAACACTGAACACACTTAAATTATGAAATAATCAATATTTGCAATTCAATTGAAATTCGCGGTTGCAACGAAAAGTACAGCCATCTGGATCTCTCTTGTTAAATAATAAACCAATTACCTTACCAAGTTATAGCTCGGGACCCAGCTCCGTGTGTCTGAAAGGAATTTGCTGGACTCAGCTGTTAGTACTATACGAAGCAGAGACGTGTACCTCGTCCACACTTCCCCCGCAAAATACACAGAGCATGGACCCGAGCTGTACCTTACACCGTCATCTGTTAGAATCGTATGGAACTCACAGATCATTATAATTCTTTGTTAAATAATAAACAAATAATTTGCAATAAAAAAATAATGCGACTATAAATTTAGTTATAAACTACCCTAGGTCTCAAGTTGGATCAAACTGCAAACAGTGTGCAAAATTTTATTAAAATCGGTTCAGTAGTTTAGGATTCCAACGCGGACAAACAACGTGACACGAAATTTTTATATATTGAGATATATAATACTCGTATATATCCTGAAAATAAAAATTAATGCATGAATCGAGATTTGAATCCGGGACCTCTAACTCTATACGGTAGTGCGTGAGTTAGAGGTCCTGAGTCCAAATCCCAGTTCAGGCATTAATTTTTCTTTTCATAAACATATTTGGCTTTATTGCTTAATGCCAAAATGTAATTGTAACGTCGAAATATATATATATATATATATATATATATATATATATATAACTTGTGAACTAACATAGGCCTAGATAGAAACATATTTAAATGTAAACAATTAACTTTGTGTATAAGACTTAGAGTTGAATTCTCATTAAATGAAGATTAGCCTATAGCGATTTTTAATTTAAGTTTATGAAGCGTTTCAACCTGTTTAGAATACAGCATATTTAAAATAATGACAACCCGCAATATTGATCTATGGTAAAACAAGAAAATTATAACTGAAGGGCTAGGCTGTAATAGTATATTACGATGCAAGGTTGGGAAGTGGTTTTTACAGAACTGAGGAAAAATGTGATTCTGTAAAACACTTCACAAATGTGCGTGTAGATTATTTTTTGCGCGATGGTGTTTTCAAAATAATAAATAGTAGTAAAATAATAACATCTTTGTTGAAAATATTTGCGTTCATTATAAACAATTGACTAACGTTAACAGTGTGGGCAATGTTTATTAATTGAAACAACAGGAGGCCTTGAGAACAATTATTGATAACATGGCGGCAAGTACGCATTTATTGTTTTTTATTGTTTCAAATAAAGTTTAGTTCATTTAATATGCAGTGATTTGTTTCGTATAATGTAACTTATACTGACACTACTTTGGGTATTTTCTGTATATACATTTTACGTAGTATACATAGAAGGCAGTGGTTTTACTTCCCGCACGTGGGTGTAAATGTAATATTACAGTATAGTTATTTTGATTGGCAAACCCGAAATGTAGGAAGTTGAACTTTCAATAATGGTCGCTATTGCTGGTAACTACGACAAAACGCACTATCGTGCAAAAAACATGTAAGTGACAAATTCTTGAAAATTGATTTGTAGCATGTAAACTGTGAATGTGGCCTTCTGAAGCATTTGGTGCATGTAGTTTTACATCTATCAATAGATGGCAGAGATCAATAGGCCTAGATGGTGAATAAAACTATGTGCATCAAATGCTTCAGGAGGTCACATATCACAGATTACATGCTATAGCTCAATTTTCAAGTATTTTTTCAGTTACCGTGTTTTACTGCCGAGCCCTTCAATTTTATGAGACGTAATTGTTTTTAATATTAAGTGGAGTTAACAAATCAGTAAAGAAGTTTTACTACTCGGAAAAAGCGGAATTAAAGTTCATAATATGATAAACTTCCAGTGGTACTCCAATACATTAAAGGTAGTAAACAGCTAAAAGTATTCGGAAATAAGAACTTAATATGAGTACTCGGTCACACAAGTGATGAGCAGACTGCGGGGAAATAGTACAGAAATAGTATACTTAGATGTTAACAAGTAATGTGCGACTTAACTGCAGTCTGAAACAAATGGAGCACAGCAAATATATCATGACCACATTATCTACAGTTAATGTAGTCATCGTAACTATTCATTTCAATGCTGAAGAACAGGTGAATTAATACAATCGTGAACATGTAACAACATTGCAGTAGACCTAAGTACCAGTTACCCCTTAAATTGACAGAAAACAAATTTCTTCTGTTAGATATTTGAATGTGGTGGACTGCAGTGAAAACGGAATCTTGTATAACTGTTATTATTAGGTATATTGTATAATTAGACACACATTTAAGTCCTTTATTTTTGTTAGTTCTGATTTATTTAAAATATTAAATTAACAAAACCAACTGATGTATCTAAAAGGATTCATTACGAATTTAAGGGTTTATCAGAGAAAGCAGACTATACTATTGTACACATATTAATAGGCATCACTATCTTGCCTTCTGTCCTTACATTGCCGGAGCCAATCGCTATTACTTTGAAAACAAACTAAGTTCCTATGTTCATAACTTCACATATCGGTACTATTTCTCCGCAGTCTGGTGATGAGAATGGAAAATAATGGAAATTTCACAGAATATAGGGCCTAAGCTCATATTTTATATCTTTGCCCTAACACTGTTTTGGTTATTCAGTTTAGATGATTGAGATTGGGGTCACATAGCTTGAATAAATGACAATGCTTTCAATTTTTTCATTGGAAAACTCTTGAGGCCGGGTTAAGTAGGCTAACAAAGCGTAGATGCGAAGATAATATATTATTCGGATAGATGTTAAGAAACTTTATACAGGAGATTGAACTGTATCCAGATGGCTGAGGATAGGGACCAGATATGTTTCTCATAAGTAATGCCACGAGTGATTTCCAAATTATCGATAAATTCACGACTTACGAAGTGAGGAATGAATTTATCTAGAGAATTTGGAAATCAAAAGTGGCATTTGGTAGGACTATTTAACGAATAAAATGAAGCTGTTTACTCACAAATCATTATTTAACTATAGTTATTTTAAAATATTGATATATTTAATGTAAACGGCGATGTTTGAAAACAAATTAGAAACCATTGGTACGCTTCATTTGCTTATTTATTCATCACTGCAACAGATCATATTATTTATTGCCAAAGGATCGCAATATTGTAAGAATGCACCCTAGTGGAGAAATTTATAAACAACATTATAGTATTAATTAATTTCTGATGTCCTATGATGTGAATATGTCAATATATTTTTTTGCAACGCCATTTCCTGGAAAATAATTCGTTTAGGAAAGTGCAAAGAGTGGTTTATTTTTTTGTGGTATAATCAATGCTATAAATGTTTTTATATTATCTCCCGCATGCGCTACCTGCTGTCATTCATGCACTATATATACAATCTCGTAGCCGTATTTCTTGGGGGATCAGTCACTGCAAAATAATGCTATGACCTTTTAATGTTAAAAAGGAGGAGCTTTCTTTAATATGATAAACTTCACATAATAAATTCGAGGCGAAACACGACTGTGATTGGTTGTAAATAAAAAAGTAATTGAAATGTGATTTGTCAATGAATCCCATTTGGGGCACGAGATAAATAGTCATAGAAAATTGATGCAACATTAGTTAGTTAATTAGTGCATTAGTTAATTAATACAGCATTATAGTTGGTTAATGGAGCAGAGAAATGAAAATACAAATTGAACAAATATGACATAGGAACTTTGATTACTTTATATTTTGCGACTTTTTATTATGATGTTTCTTATAAAATGTTTTCCCTATATTAGAATTTATCATTGAATATGAAAAATTCATCGAACTTAAATTATAATTTAAACATCTATGAGTAGCTACTATAACCAAATAATAACCAACTGACACTGTCGAAACTGGAGCTATATGACCCAGATAAATTTTCCACTTATTCCAATCATTGTTGATATTGTTCTATCACCTCACTCTTGACCTACCTAACGGATGCTTCCTACAAGACATTTCGATGTCTCTCATTAATTTCCCAATCGTCTCACATGCCCTACCCACGTAACAGTATGTCAAGCAGATCTAACAGTTTTTATTACATATGGTTCCCCCAAAAAATCGTATAGCTTACTCCTATGTAGGTTTCTCCATTAATTCATCTGTTCATCTCTCTTTTATCCAAAAATTTTCCTTAAAATAATCGTAACGTTTTCTCCTCGTTTAAAGTAAGAGACCGTATATCACATCTATATAACAGGAATAATCACAGTTTTGTATATTCTTAGTTTAATTGTTTGAAATAAATAGGATAACAAAATCCCTTAACACATAATGATAGGCGTTTCTAGAGAGGAGCCTATGTTTGATATCTTTCTGCACTTAATATCAGTTATAATTATTACTTCTTTTTTAATTCTGGCACTTTGTTCAAATTTTTTCTTCATTCCTTCTTAATAAAATATTTTTTATTATTTCATCACTATAGCCTAATAATACTAAATCATCAGCATGTACCAACAGATTACACTGAGTAACAAAAATAAACTACTTTTTTTTGTCTCAGAAAGAAAAATATGTGATTCTGATAGTACTTTTTTTTCCCTGAATTCAAATATGATATCGGTTTTTCTCCATGGCGCAAGGTTTCCGAGAGACAGGCATTTATAATTTCAAACACTTTAATATTTTCTACATTCGTAACTACACAATATTCGAACGGACTCACCTAAAAAGTAAGAAATTACTTGCTATATTTCGCCTGTGGAGCATCCTTCTTGATGGTCAAACAATAATCAGCCAGCATATTAGGATTCAATTTGCCTTGATATCTCTTTTCCATAGCTGAAACCATTTGAATTAGCTCATTTGGTTTTATTTTACTATGGACAAAAGGACGAAAAAACGTTTATTAAAATATAATTATTTAAATTCATTAATTGAAATTGAAATAAAAAAAACTGTGGGTGATGGAGAAATTCCGAATACATATTTGAAAACACGATAAAAACTGCATTAAGTACAACTATTGGTACTCATAAGACAAAAATCATGTTGACCAGTGCTATTACTTCTTTTTTAATTCTGGCACTTTTTCAAATTTCCCTTCATTAATTGTTAAATGTCCATTCCTACTTAATAACATATTTTTACTATTTGATCACTATATCCTAATAATACTAAATCATCAGCATGTACCAACAGATTATTAATACCACTAAGTAGCACGCCCTATTAATCCTGATAAATATTTCTATTAGGTCTACATGCTCTAAGACTCTTCTATGCTACCGTGCTACCAGTGTATATTCGTTCTGAGAAAAAGTTACTCTTAGCGTCGTACTGTACAATGTTTCCGCTAGTGTCAATTGCCAACTTTTTTGCTCACATATAAGAGGATTCTATCCCAAGAGTCCAACTACATTAGTGGGCAAGTTAGAAAGTTAGTGTTAGACGGTGAGTTAGTATTAATTTGAAAAAGTTAGGTAGGAAAATAGGCGAGATCGTAGTTAGTACACCAGATTAGTTTAGCGTTAACTTGTTTGTTAACGGATGTTTATGATACGTTGGCTACATTGTCTGAGCAAGGATTAATTCATTTTTTACATTGCAAATATGCTGATTTTAGTTTACTTTGAGCTCAAGTTATCTTTTTTTTTTTTTTTCAGGCATTTTCACCTTTTTTGGGGGAAAATATCAACATTCATATTTCTCTCAGGTAATTAATGACATACTGTAACAATAAATTGAATTATTTTCCATTTTCTTATTTGAATTTATTTGGTGGCATAGAATCCCCTGCTCTAGCATAAAATTCTATATCAGAGGAGATATTGTACTTACTTGCTTTAACCGCTAAGACTTTCGTTTCTAATTTGATTAACTTTAGAAATATTTAAGGCGATCCGTGGCGCAAGCGTGTTAGATGCTCGCCTCTCATCGCTGGGATCACGAGATCGAGTCTCGGTCACTACATATGGGTTTCGGGTGGACGAAACGGAGCTTGGGCAGGTTTTTCTCGTGGTTTTCTCCCGTTTTTCCCTGTCACAATTTCATTCTACCGTTTCTCCATACTCATTTCATATATTTCGTTTCATTTCGTTCATCTGCCCCTGTTATGGTGCTTCAGGCGTGGTTGGCCGGCGCCCTTGTCATTCAAATACCTCTATATAAGGGACTTCATCTCATCTCATCTCATCCCTCGACCCGACCCTGAGTTGGACACAAGTTAACGATATTATTATTTGAAACATTTAATTTTGCATAGGCCTAATAGTGATGAATTTATCATAAGTAATGTCACGAGTGATTTCCAATTTATAGGATTTGGAAATCAAGAGTGGCATTTGTTAGAACTATTTAACGAATGCAATTAAGCTGTTTACTAAAAATCATTATTTAAATATAGTTACCGGTATTTTAAAATATTTATATACTTAATGTAAACGGCAAAGTTTGAAAACAAATCGGATATGTGTGGTTATGCTTCATTTGTATATTCACTGCAACTTGATCATATTATTTATTGCCAAATAGGATCGCAATATTGTAAGAATGCACCCTAGTGGAGAAAAAGTGAAACACATCAAACTGTATATTATGACCAACATTATAGGTTATTAATTCATTTTTTAGTAAACAACTCATTAAAATCATTATTTAAAAACAATTATTGAACATACAATTATGAAATGTGTAGTTCGAAGGAATCTGTTTATTATTTGCTATATTCAATGTATTTGTTGGAGAGTCAGTGACTGCAAAATAATGATCTGTCCTATTCAGAATATTAAAAAGAAGGAGCTTTATTTATCACAAAATCAGGAGCTGGCAATAAGAATTCGATAAAGAGCAAGGTGAAACACGACTGTCATTGGTCGTAAAACAAAATTTATCGAAACGTGATTGGTCATTGTCTCCCATTTGGTAAACCAGTTTAATAGTAACCTGAATTTTCTTTAGGTAAAATTGATCGTCAATGTGAAGAAAGAATTTCTTGTTTTTATGTAAAACATATTAAATGACTTGTAATACAGTGCTTTAATCAAGTGCCGTCTAAAGGATTAAGAATTGTTTTTATTGAAGTCCCGTTGCGTTTACAAGGAGTTAAAGACGAGAGAAACGGGTTAATATCTGGGAAACGCAGGCTTTGTGAAGGATTACACTGAAAGTGAAACATGGGCTGCAGAATAAAGTTGGACAGGGTTGCTTTTATGAGATTTACAACTATCCGAGGGGTGGCAAGGAATAAGATATTAAACCTAGAGAACAGTTGACATTCGCTTGTCATTTCAACACACACAAAATCTCGCGAAATGAGTAAATAGCAACATTCCAAATCCAAGTAACCCAATTAGTGGACCGCGTAACCACAGATTAATTAATTTGCACTATTCCATGATAACCAAGAGACTGGATACGTAGTCAGACATGAAAAGGTACAAATAGGCAGGAGAAAAAATAACATTTAAAAAATGGAAAATAATTATTAAAAAAATATTTAACACGGACGATATTAGGACATTCATTTTAAACGGCAACATATATAACTATTGTGCTTTTCTTCTTACTGACAAAATTAAAATTGTATGTGAGATAATGTAAATTCCTAAATTATGTTTTATATCGTCATTGCCGTAAAATTTTCGACGATAAGGCATAAGGTGGAACAACTTTGCCAAGTAGGATAAAGCTATAATAATAATAATAATAATAATAATAATAATAATAATAATAATAATAATAATAATAATAATAATAATAATAACAATACCAATAACAATAATAATAATAATTATAATTATAATAATAATAACAATACCAATAACAATAACAATTATAATTATTATTATTATTATTATTATTATTATTATTATTATTGTTATTATTATTATTATTATTGTCCACCGCTGTGGTCTCGAGGTAGCGTGCTGCCTTGTCACGCAGCGGGCCCGGGTTCGATTCCTGGTCGGGACAGGCTCCTGGGTGAGGTTTTTTCCGGTGTTTTTCCTCACCTGTAAGACAAATGTCAGGAAGCGTAGGGCCCAAAGGTCCCCGAAAATCATCCGGTCATCATTATCATCATCATCCTTCACCGGTGTGGAAAACAATGGGAAGCTACCACACCTATAATTCCCTAGTAAAGCTGCAAAGCATAGAATAAAAATGCTATGATTGCAGTGAAAGACCTGCTCTTGGGCAGAATTACTATGGATAGATGGATTATTATTATTATTATTATTATTATTAAATGATTATATTATTATTTATAATTTATTATTATTAAAATATAAATTTGAACAAAATTAAGTATATGGTGTATATGTTATAGTACGAGGCGATGTGCTGACAACATTTCATTACTGATATCTGTAGAGAAATAAGCATAACTAAATTAGCTGGGTCAACAAACTCACCTATGGAGCACCAAAGTCTCTGCGAGGGACGTATGGGGTATACTCATACATACAATTATATACCAATAGGGATTAAATAAAAATATCTATTTCTAGAAGACGGGCTTTAAAAAAAAAAAAAAGGGAATGTGACTAATATGTATGTCCCATGCCGAAACATAGCGGTTTAAGACATGATAACTTTGTTCAGAGATACCTGATCTGGGCAAGTTCGAGTCTCCTGAGGTACAATTTTTCTCATGAAATTTTGGCAAGTATGGGAACGATACCCACCCAGGTTCGTCAGGAATTTGGGTAGCTTCAATAGGTAATAATACCAGGTTAAGAATACCAGCTATAACTTATAGGTCTGAGGTCCCGACAAGCTGACCATTTTATGTCACCCCTATACTGACTGAATGATCGTCCACCTCTGTAATTAACGCATGCGGATGTGAAGATAGAAGCCGACTGGTCCAAGAGCCTCCTAGGCCTATCGTGCCATGGAGTTTTGGACGAATAAATATATTTGGGAATAAGTATATATGAGAGCAGATGGAAGACATAATGCTGGAATTAATATGAGCACAAACAAAGGTAAAAATGTGATATCAAAAATGAATTGTGTTTTATAGGATCAGAATATAAGTTTTAAAACAGATTAAATATTCATTGCGCTACCTTAGTATTATGGAGATGACTGGAATGAAAGTATTCTTTACAATTTTATGTAAGTTGAAAATAAGGCTTCTAGGTCTTACATATCAGGTTCTACTCCCATGAATCATACCACCATTTTTGAGTTAGGCCCACGGCCACAAGGATGGACTACAAACCTCTCGTTGGCCCCGTCAGCACTTTTTTTATTGCTCATGAAGTAGCAACTGCGGATTGTAAACCGAACTACTTTTCCTAACATGAATAATTAAGTTGAGGAGACGGACCTTTCAGGTGAATATTCTATAATTTTATATTAATACTAACATGAGTTGAGATGAAATTAATGAATGAGAAATTAAATTAGATGTAGGGGTGGAAATGGGAAATGGAGAGTGTTGATAGGATGAAATTCGAGAAACTGGAGAACCCCGAGAGAAACCCGAATAATACCGGTGTGGCTCACCAACAATATCTCTCCGGAACCGCTATTGAATGTATGCATTTACTTATTTTCTCCTTCTTCTCTATAGTTGTTTAACCTCTCAACTTATAGGTAATTGAACGTACCACGGGCTACGCGGGCCTTATAGTGGACCAACCTGTCAGTATAGGAATTTGAATTTTGGATCACAATAGTATATTACGATGCGGGGTTGGGAAGTGGGTTTTACAGAATCGACGAAAATGTTTAAAAACCGAGCGAAAGCCAGATTTTTAATTTCCAAGATTCTGTAAAACATTTCACAAACGTGCGTTGTACATTACTTTTAGAACGATGGTGTTTTCAAAATAATAAATAATAGTAAAATAATATCTTTGTTGGAGATATTTGCATTCATTCAACTGACTAACGTTAACAGTGTGGGCAATGTTTATTAGTTGAAACTACAGGAGACCGTGAGACCAATTTAGTGATAAGATGTATTTATTGTATATTGTTTCAAATAAAGTTCAGTTCATTTAAAATGCTGTGATTTATTTCGTATAATGTATATAACACTACCTGTTGGATATTTTTTATATATATTGTATGTAGTATACGTAGAGGGCAGTGATTTTATTCCCACACGCGTGTTTGTAATATGTAATATTAATAATATATATAATATGTAATATGTATTATTACATTCCGATTGAGGGTCTTTCCACTTTTCAGCGGTTGCCCTTTTACCAGCCGGCTGCTGGCCCTTCACATCCACATGTGTCAATCACATAGGTAGATGATCAACAGCCAGTGTAGGGGTGACATGTGGTTAGCATGTCGAGTCCCCCAGCCGTTACAGCTGGTTCCTCAACCTGGAGCCGCTACTTATTGTAGCTACCTAATTGCCTCACGATGCTGGGTGGGCACCGGTCTCATACTGGCCGAAATACCATGAGAAAATTTCTTCCCCCATGGAGACTCGAACCAGCGCAAGTCCCGTAGCTCTGCGCCAAGGCTTCCTACCTTAACCGCTCGGCTACGGCGCGGGACTTGTATTATTACATAATAATATAATATGTAACATTATTATATATGTAGTCCACCGCTGTGGTCTCGAGGTAGCGCGCTGCCTTGTCACGCAGCGGGCCCGGGTTCGATCCCGGTCGGGGCAGTTTTTCTGGGTGAGGTTTTTATCGGGGTTTTTCCTCACCTGTAAGACAAATATCAGGAAAACTTTAAGGCCCAAACGGTCCCCGAAATCATATGGCCATCATCCTTATCATTATCATCCTTACCGTTATCATCATCATCCTTCACCGGTGTGGAAAGCAACGGGAAGCTACCACACCTACACAATTCCCTAGTAAAGCTGCAAGCATAGCATGAAAATGCTATGATTGCAGTGAAGGACCTGCCTTCGGGCAGAATTACTATGGATGGATTATTTATGTAATATGTATATAAATTTGGAATAAGAATATCAGAAAATACAAAATTAAACACCCTATTATTTACAGATGACCAAATAATAATTGCAAATTCGGAAGATAATCTGCAGAAAGGTCTTATGAACTTAACAAAATTACAGAAGAATATGGATTAAAGATATCTACAGAGAAAACAAAAAGTATAGCATTTCAAGGTGTAGATCATGTCAGAAGTAAAATTGTACTTGGCAACAACATTTTGGAGCAAGTAAATAATTTTACATATCTAGGATGCAATATCTCATATGAAGAAGAAAAGGATGTAAATGCAAAAATATCGAAACTTTTAAGGATTTTAGGGTTAATAAATTCTATCTTCAAGCCACAGTTAATCCAAAAACATTCAAGATTAAAAGTGTATTAAACACTGGCTCTTCAAATCTTTTGTATGGTAGCGAAGTATGGACGTTGAAACAGAAGGATATACAGAGACTTACATTTGCTGAAATGAGATACCTTCGGAAGACTGCAGGATACACACTACTAGATCGCAAAAAAAAATTAAGACTTTTAGAAGAATTACACATGGAACCTTTAGAAAACAAAATTTCTGATTACACTAGTCAACATGATTTTTGTCTCATGAGTACCTATAGTCGAACTTAATTCAGTTTTTTATCGTGATTTAAAATAAGTATTCGGAATTTCTTATTCGTAATTTCTCCATTACTCACAGTTTTTTTATTTCAGTTTCAATTAATGGATTTAAATAATATTTTTTTAATAAACGTTTTTCGTCCATTTGTCCATTGTAAAATAAAACGGGAAACACTTTCATCAGCACAATTCAGCTATGGAAAAGAGATATCAAGGCAAATGGAATCCTAATATGCTGGCCGATTATTGTTGGACCATCAAGAAAGATGCTCCACAGGCGAAATATAACAGAAAATCGCCATTTCTTACTTTCTAGGTGGGTTCAAATGTTTGTGTAGTTACAAATGTAAAAATATTAAAGTGTTTGAAATTATAAATGCCCGTCTCTCGGAAACTTTGCGTGATGGAGAAAAACCGATATCATATTTGAATTGAGCAGACAAATACTATCAGAATCCCATATTTTTCTTTCTGAAAAAAGTTTCTTTTTTTTTTTTTGTTGTTCAGTGTTATAGGTCAAGATGGATGCAACGTGTTCATCGAATGGAAGATCACAGGATACCCAAACAAATATTAAGATATCAACATGCAGGAAGAAGAAGACCGGGACATCCACTCAAAAGACTTTTGGATGGAGTTTCTCTTGAGGCCGAAACAGGTCAACAAATGGCCTAAATTCTATGATGATGATGTAATATGTAAATATTAATATTATATATAATGCAATGTATAGTTTTTTTACAGTAAAGTTATTTAGGTTAGCAACCTCGCAATGTAGGAAGTTGAACTTTCAATCGAGGTCGTCATTGCTGTAAATACGACAAAACGCACTATCGCGCAAAAACATGTTTTTTTACTACTCAAGGACATGCAATGCTTCCAAATGAGCGATCAGCTCAATCCAAAGCTTCCTTCAGGACAAAACGAACATTTAAGACCAAATACACCATTTAGTTAAACAGTCACCCTAAACAAGATGATTATGATAATAATAATTAAGATGGATAGATGATGTTCGGGGACAACTTTGTATATTTGTTTTACAGGTGAAGAAGAACCTGAAAAAAAATCACCCAGGAAACTTTTCCCGACCGCAGGTCGAATCCTGACCTGCTGTGTATAAGGCAGCGACTTACCCTGAGACCATAACGGTGGATTTAGCAATGAAGGAAAGGACCAAAAATAAAACCTTTCCATAATGATTGATATATCATGAACATCATGTCTTACAAGATTAAATATGTTCTGATAAACACCAATAAAAAACTCATTTTGCCACACATTCTACCTCTAATGATTATTATGTTTTTCTATTTGATTGTATAAAATCAAACATGTCATAGAAAAGAGAAGGGGAGAGTAGCGCATTTCCCCTGTCCGCACCAAGTGGCGTTACAGTGTGTTAACAAACACGCTGTATTCTACAAGTCATTGACGGATTTTAGTTAATATGTTTGAAGCTCCAGCATGGACAATTCTTGTTGCTAAAGGTGGGAAACTGTCTATCCTGCACTATTTATGTGTACAAAAAAACAAGGGCCTGTTGAGTAGTAAATAAATAAAGCTGCGTATTATTGGGAAATAAAATTTAATCTGCTACACAAATACATAATAAAATAATTTAAAAAAATACAGAGAGTCTTAATGCTGTTTATTTCAGTTGGACAATTCTTCTGATCTGCTATCAACAAATATTTTTGACTAACTCCTCATCAACAAATACTGTAATGTTTTCATAATTTGCTGCGAAATATGGTAACCAGTCCAAGCAGACGTCTGCATGGTGGAAGTGGAATTATTTTACTCCTCCGTGGGATTCAGTCTGTCAAATAATGTGTTTTTTAATTCTTTAAACTGTTGATCTTCGGGAAATGTACCAGGCCACTGAGCTCATCCCGTGAAGATAATGTTACAGCTAAAGACAACCTCAAATTGAAAATTTGCTAAGATTATATAGCATCATGCTTTTTTAAATGCATTACTCTAATCGTGGCTATAGGACATACATATAAATCAGTCGTTATCGGTGAATCAACGGTTAGGCTATCATGTTTACCTCTGGTACCAAGGTTTGCAGATCAAAATTGTACAGGATTGTTGTAATTTCAGAGAGAAAATAATTCTGAGTGTGAGTTCTTTCGGATGAGTACTGTTTCATAGATTTACGGAACGTATAATAACCTCGCCCTGAGAAAAAGAGACATCTGAACAAAATTTATCGGTTCTTTTACTCCAAATTTGAATTGCGAGCCAATGTCCTTAAATGTTAAATATAATGTAATATATAATTTCAGATGTCCGTTGCAAACCGAGATGAAACAGTAGTTTTAGATGGAAATCTTGGATATTTAGGATATAAAAGAACCCACTGTCTCAAATATGAGCTCTCTGAACAAATTTTATCAATCCTTTCACACCAAACTTTGAATTGCATTGCTGATGAACTGAATTAACAAAAAATAATTCCTATCCCGCTGCTAAAATTTATACACAACGGCCGTCACTCTCTTTAATAAGGTGAGATAGTCGTAAAAATATTACTTATACAACTAATATTATTTATTACTACTGCTACTGGGCAGACGAGGTTAGGAGGAGGACTCCAAAAGATTTCTGATGGGTTGGGTTTGGGAAAAGGAAAGCGAAAATACCAAGAATGGAGAAATATCAAGAGGTACTTTGTTGGATATAAACAACAGGATATTCTCCTAGATTGTACGGCAAACGTTCGCTGTGCCTACAAAGAGACAAAATAGGGAACGAGCATTATACATGCACATACATAGATAGACAGGGAGTCTAGGATTGAAAGATAGATCAGTACTCGCTCGTTTAAGTTAGGGGTATGGTAATTTCTAAAAATTAGCGGCGATTACAATATGCGATTACGTCTAATATGAAGGAGATCTGAAGACGATATATACATATATATATGTTCACCGCTATGGTCTCGAGGTAGAGTGCTGCCTTGTCACGCAGCGGGCCCGGGTTCGATTCCCGGTCGGGACAGGCTCCTGGGTGAGGTTTTTCTAGGGGATTTTCCTCTCCTGTAAGACAAATGTCAAGACGCCTAGGGCCCAAAGGTCCCCGAAAATCATCCGGCCATCACCATCATGCTTATCATCATCATCATCATCATCATCATCATCCTTCATCGGTGTGGAAAGCAACGGGAAGCTACCACACGTATAATTTCCTAGTAAAGCTGCAAATCATAGCGTGAAAATGCTATGATTGTAGTGAAATACCTTCCTTCGGGCAGAATTACTATGGATGGATATATATATATATATATATATATACTAGGAAATTGTGACAATCTGGGATATTGGAGGCATCAGTTGTTAGCACAACGATTTATAAATTCAAATCGTACTGTGAGTTAATGGTAAAACCAGAAAATTGGTTAAACGAGGGCAGATTTCTGAACAAGACGTGAAAAATACGATCAATATTAATTCGTGAATAAGTAAATATATACACAACACGGCAAATAATTTGTAAATATATCTATATATATATATATATATATATATATATATTAGTCAAAGTCCTACTACTATTGTACGACACGGCGGAACATTTACCTCCATATATGACAGCACTGTTACTGCGTCATGCGGATGTAGTACTAATAATGTATAGCCAGGAACAAATAGCAAATAAAGCACTTACCCGGCTTACATAGGATAATAGCTGCTCCACATCCTCATTCATGATTATGACGTGAGGCGTGTGTACGCGGTAAGCACGACATTAGTTCGCAAATCGTCCACAAACGAAGCAGGTCAATATTCCGCTGTCTCGAATAGCATTATGCCTAATAACACTGCTTAGCCTTGCTCCTAATATTTTAATCTCTAACAAAGAATATAATTTTGTCACTAAACTAAATATAAGTTTACTAGTGTGATTTTATGATAAAAACTTAAAATATGTACCTATTGGCAGATGCCGTCATCCTCAACTGTGTTAAAATATTATATTTAAAATGTTACCTGGAGGCCATTCGGAAGTTAACTCCCATCATCAGCAGGATGAGTGTCTGCTACTAGATGTCGATATATACGACGTTGTAAACTCGAAGTATCATTATAGCAACTTCGAGTCTACAACGTCGTAAACAACACTAGTAGCAGACACTCATCCTGCTGATGATGGAAGTTAACTACCGAAAGGCCTCCAGATAACATTTTAAATATAATATCTTAACACAGTTGAGGATGACGGCACCTGAAAACAGGTACATATTTTAAGTTTTTATCTTATTACTATTCATCTCAATAGAATTTGATATGAATTTTATTAGTAGTGTGATATAAGATTCACGCTGATTAGCGAAATATAGACCTATATATGGAATCAATAAAAAATAATGGAGCATTAAAACTTATGGAAGGTTGATGAGACTGGCCATTAGTACACATTCTACTGCCTACTTACTTCTTTAACAAATGTTCATTACATTTCTGCTGTATTGCTACATTCGCCTATTGTAATTAATTAGATTGTTTTGCAGAGTGCAACGTGAGAACGTGTTTCTAAGCGCTGCAGTAATGTAGTGGTGGGGAGTAATAGAATTTGTTAACTACATAATAAACCTCCTTAATGAACGTATTCATTATTTCCATTACCTCACGACTTCATCCATAAATATATTTTACAGCGATCGTAAATTATTCGGGTTACCTTCTTGTCAAATTAATATATTGTTAAGAACCATTACGATTATTATCTGTAATGTGTGCTCTAAAATATTATATGAAGAAATATGTACACTAAAAGGGAATTCAGTATTTGTATTATAGTTTCAAGAATAGTAATATTATACAGAATGATTCACAGTAAGTATTACATACTTCTAGAGGTTGTAGAGGAAACTTAGTACATAAAGTTCTGATGAGGAACCAATGTCTTGAAATATACCATTTTGATGTAAAATAAGTTTGAAGATCGAAACACAATAGGCTGATGTCTCGTGTCTTGTTATTTAAGAATAAGTATTAAGGACTTCTAGAGGTTGTACTACAACTATCGAGTAGAAGGAAGATCTCCTTGCACGAATTCTAGCGGCAGCAGAAATTATTGAGCACACACCAAGTCTTGTAGGACGTGTGTATGAAAATATGAGTCTCAAGAACACTTTGTACAACGAACAACAGGGTCGCCATATGCAACCACATTTGTAATACAACCCCTAAAAGTCTATAATACTTATTCTGAGACATAAGGTACGCGATATCAGCCCATTGTGTTCCCATCTTCAAACTTATTTTACATAAAAATGGTACGTTTCCGGATATGGGTTCCTTATCAAAACTATCTACTAAGTCTTCTCTACAACCCCTAGAAGTTGATAATACTAGTTATGAATCACTCTGTATAATAATTTAGTTTCGCATATACAT
This sequence comes from Diploptera punctata, assembly GCA_030220185.1. Lineage (NCBI taxonomy): Eukaryota > Metazoa > Arthropoda > Insecta > Blattodea > Blaberidae > Diploptera > Diploptera punctata. The sequence continues at coordinate 121,577 of JASPKZ010009632.1, forward strand.
AAAATGTTTTTTTCCTCTTCATCTTCATTTCTACCAATTCTTCCTTATTACCAGTTTTGCTTAACCCATTTCCTAGGCAGACGAGTTCTCGCCAACTCTGTTTTTATGATTATCAATTCACAGCATATTTTGTAAAGCTCCATAAAACTAAATTTCTGCGATTTTTTGAATATCCTTGAGTTAACCTGACAGTCCTAGTGGATTACTGGTTACCAATCTAGCCTCTGGTTCCAATTTTCACAGGTTCAATTTAGGCCGGAAAATCCTTATTATAGCATAATATCGAAAACTCTCTAAATTCCGCATCGTAGATTTGAAACGCGTAAAATAACCTCAAGCCTGAAATAACAGCCTGAGCAAAATTTGTCAGCCCTTTCACGCCAAGATTTGAACTGAGACGCTAAGGACCCGAAATGTTAAAGAACGTGCGTTAAATAAACTAATTTTAATTAACATTCATAATTTGTACAAATTTTGTCTTTGTTTTCAGCTTATTTTGTTCAACTTTTGTTGTTTAAAAATACATAAAACTACTTATCATGTTTGAAAATTGGCCAATAGATTACTGGACAATTAAATCTGAAGCGAAGGGTTAAACTTCCTACGTTTAATGTTCCAAATAGTTGTTCATTTCCTCTCCTAGTCATCTGTAATTGTCTGACTGGAACATCCGCTTTGTTTATTGAAAGCAACTTGAAAATCCATTATCGGCTTATTGGGTCTCACGTAGCTTTACCGGAGCCCCGGATTAGCCATCATTTACAGGATTCACGTAAATTAAAATTTTGAGACGAATTTTGGGGAAAAAAACAAGAAAATACAATATTAAAAACACAATGATAATTTATTAATTAAAAGTATAGGAAATTTAAATCGCCATAAGAAGAGGTAAATTAAAACTGTAGGGACACGATATGCGCATGTCAGCAGTATGAATACCAAAAATATGTTCCTGATGAAACAAAGAGGCAAGAGATCAAGGGAAAGCCCAGAACCAGATGGGTAGACTAGATTAGGGGAGATATTGAAGTCGAAGGACAGACATGGGCAGAGAAACACACAATTAAAACATGGGAGGAAAGAGATAGTTGGATATCTTTACTAATAATCGACCCAAGCGCTTGGAAACGACTTAAGGAAAGAAGAATAATCTTAAATATTTGAACGAAAATTTCTTAAGGCAGAAGATTATTTAATTTCTTTTTGTCCTATGTTACAATGGTTTATTATATATGACAGGCTCATAAAGAGTCCTTACAAGAGATATTATTGTACTGAGAGAAAAATCCGGTAAGGACACAAGATGTCTCTGTAAAGAGAAAGAATTCCACAGACTAGAGATAATAATAACCATACGATAGGCCTACATACAAAGAAATAAATCTAAAAACACATGAGATGAATACTCTAAAGTAAAATGTTACACGAAACAAGACATTTTAATTTGAAATGAGGAAATAAGAAGACAGCTGCACATTCAAACAATTAAATAATAGGCGAATAAGACAATTTACGAATGGAATTTGCACGTTAATCGAATGGCACTAGACAGGATGATTCGCATATCGAGAGATAATATATCTGTAGATGGAGAAATATATCTGGAAGACCAAGGAAATGTTGCGAAAGTTCTTGATTTCTGAACAGAACAGATTGCAAACCTTGCATACAATTATGCACAAAAGAAAAATAAAAAATCAGTAAAGTAAAAGATACATAAACGATAGTCCGGTGAGACAATTATTGTTAAAGTGACTATAATATATACTTAGGCTACTCACTGGCACTATCGAACCCGTAGAGTTATGGCCGCGCGGACATAAGCTCTCTATACATCCATATCCTGAGCTAATGTCTTCCAATCATTCCCTGTATAATCTACTTCCCTCAAATAATAACTAATATTATTCTCCCATCTCATTCTCGGTCTACCAACTGGGTGTTTTCCCTCGGGTTTTCCAACAAGAAGCTTCCATGCATGTATTTCATCCCCCATTCGTGCCTCATGTCCTGCCCAACGCAGTCTACAAGATTTAACTGTTTTTATTATATCTGGCTTCCTATAAAGACCATGTAGTCCACTGTTAAGTAGTCTTTTCCATGCACCTGTCTGCTCATCTCTCTTTGGTCCAAACATTTTCCTAAGAACTTTATTCTCAAATACTCGTAATCTCCTTTCCTCCCTTAAAGTAAGAGTCCATGTTTTGCATTCATATAATATAACTGGTAGAATAATAGTTTTATATATTTTCAGTTTAACGTTTTTTGAAAGGAGTTGGGACCTCAAGAGTCCCTGTAATGCATTTCCAGAATTGAGCCTATGTTGAATTTCTTTGTGCATCTCATTCCTATTTGTAATTATTGTTCCTAGGTATTTGAATTCAGCCACTTCCTCAAAAATTTCCTCATTTGTCATTAGCTGTCCATTTCCATTATATAATGTATTTCTATATGTCACCATACATTTAGTTTTATTGATATTTACCTCCAGTCCCAATTTCTTAGTATCACTCAATAGTGTGTGCGTAGCAAATAAAAATGCGCAACTAAAAATGAAACACGTTCGTTCACCTGTTCTTGGAAGGGTAATTTTTACAAGTTAATATTTTGAGGAAACAACGTAACGTAAAAAAGGCGGCAACAGGCGACAAACCTGATTGTATTAGCGTAACGACGTCTTAGCCGAGTCACAGATCCGCGAGCTTTAAACAAACCTTGTTCCTCTAGAAACTGGAGACTTAATTCCATTTTGTGATTACAGCGGTTCTCAAAGATACAGCAAAATCCCATGTTTTACTACCCTCATCTACTAGGGTGGAAATGATGACTTTCTGCTGGCTTATCTTACCAAAATCCCCTAAAATAATATTTCAACCTATCTTGAGTAACAGTGTCTTCAAACGTCTTCTTCACTGTGAAAGTATCAATATATACTAGCAGAGTAAAACATATATCGAAGAACAGAAACTGGTCTCAGGAAAGTTTATTTATTATTTCACTAAGAGTTCGGGATTGAAACGTTGTCGCCTCAAGACATAGTGAGGACCAGATTTGGTCATCGGTTGGGACAAGTTTCCCTCGAGAATTTTTTTGAGATTTTTCCCTCGCCTGTAATAATAATAATAATAATAATAATAATAATAATATAATAATAATAATAATAATAATAATAATAATAATAATAATCTTCCTTGCAAATATTAGGCCAAGGCCTGTTACGATCCTATAGAAAATTTTCCCTCCAGCTTTTCATAGGACGGCCCAGAGATCTTCGTCCTCTTGGTATATAATTATAAACAGCTTTGGGGATCCGATTTGAACTCATTCTTTCCAGATGGTTCTTCAAATTTAGTTGGTACTGTTTAATATATTCCAAAATTGGCGCAGCCTTCAATTATTTTAAGATAATAATAATAATAATAATAATAATAATAATAAAATAATAATAATCATCATCGTCATAATCATAATAATAATAATAATAATAAAATAATAACAATAATAATAATATTAATAATTTTATTATTTATTTATTCTGGCAGATTTAAGGCCATCAGACCTTCCCTTCCATTCAACCAGTAAAAATGACAAGTACATATTTGACAATATACTCCGTAGATTATATACACACTAATCTAATTATAAAGAATTAATAATATATTAAAAGTTGCAATGGAAATTTCATGTACAAATAACATTTCATACGATGACAATAATAACAATAATAATACTTATGGCAATAATATTAATATTAATAATAATAATAATAATAATAATAATAATAATAATCATCATCATCATCCGGTATCATGGCTGGTGCCGCCGTCTTCCGGAAACCATACGCCATTCCTCTCTATCCATCCATTGATCTTCCTCCATTCCTCTGATATTCATAGCTGCTTGTACCCCTTCTATCCAAGTTTTCTTCGGTCTTCCTCTCCTCCTCCTTTCCATTGGGATCCATTCCATAACAATTTTTGGCAATCTTTGCTCTGGCATTCGTTTGACATGACCATAATAATAATAATAATAATAATAATAATAATAATAATAATAATAATAATAACAACAATAATAATAACAATAACAATAAAATAATAATAACAATAATAATAATAATAATAATAATAATAATAATGCTAATAATAATAGTAGTAGGTATGGTAGCTTCCCGTTGTTTTCCACACAGGTGAAGGATGATGATGATAAGGATGATGATGATGGCCATATGTTTTCGGGGACCGTTTGGGCCTTAAAGTTTTCCTGACATGTGTCTTACACGTGAGAAAAAACCCCGATAAAAACCTCCCCCCAGAAAAACTGCCCCAACCGGGGATCGAACCCGGGCCCGCTGCGTGACAAGGCAGCACGCTACCTCAAGACCTCAGCGGTGGACTAATAATAATAATAATAATAATAATAATAATAATAATAATATAAATATGATACATTATACGAGAAACACCAATTAATATACTCGTATGTACCTTACACTGGGTAATTATGAAGTCGAGGTTAGAGCAAATATAAATTTAGATTTATTTTAAAAGATGCCAATGTCCGGCAGCCTCTTATTTCTTGTGGTAAGGAATTCAAGTTGCGAGAAGTGGAGATAGCATATGGTATGGAGTGATTTGATGACCTATGTTGTGGAATATTAAGCAAGTGACTATGTTGTGATCTTGTGTTTAAGTTATGGTTGGAGGATAGATACTGAAAACGAGAGGATAAATAATTGGGAGTCGAAGTATGTAGGATCTTAAATAAGAAAATTAGACAGTGTAATGTTCTTCTCTCTTTTGGATGTAGTCATGACAATTTGTTGAATAATGGTGAAATCTGATCAACGAATGTCAGAAAAATTTAAGTCCCAAATATTCCCCGAACACCATCTGATCACCATAGTCATCCCTACCATATTAGTTTTTAGTATGACTGTATTAGTGAAAGGTGTGCCTTGTTTTAAATGTTCATGTTGTATCGGAGACAGCTGATCGCCCATTCAAAGAGGCCCTACTATGTCCTTGTGTGGTCAAAAATTTATGTATGTAATCCAGATTTTGAAATCCCCTACCGAGAGATCGTGTCCCTATGATGCAAGTAAAAATACTTAAATAGGGAGAGGTTAAACTAAGGAAAAGAAAGGTTACTGCACTATGTTATGTGATAAAAATGCAATTATTGAAGTATATGAAGAAACAAATGTTCTCGATGAAACATAGTTCAATTCTTTATATTGCATCCAATTCAATCCGCTATGCTCATTAGTTATAATATTTGTGACAAAATTACACAACAGAACATTGGCTTCCAGTAAATGTATCATTCAATCCCTAATTAAATTAATACTTGTGTAAAAATACTAGAAATGCGTGCTATTATGCATTACAGAGAGTCTTGACGTCCCAATTTCTTTCAAAAAACGTTAAATTGAAAATATATAAATTATTATTCTACCAGTTATAATATATGGATGCCAAACATCAACTCTTACTTTAAGGGAGGAAAGGAGATTTCGAGTATTCGAGAATAAAGTTCTTAGGACATTTCTTGGACCAAAGGGAGATGATCAGACAGGTGAATGGAGAAGACTACTTAACAGTCAACTACATGGTGTTTATAGGAAGCCCGATATAATGAGAACAGTTAAGTCTCGTAGACTGCGATGGGCAGGACATGTGGCACGAATTGGTAATGAGAGACGTGCATGGAAGCTTCTTGTAGGAAAACCAGTGGAAAAACGCCAACTTGGTAGACCAAGAATGAGGTGGGAGAATAACATTAACTATGATTTGGTGAAATACATACATACATAAGGACTTTATTAAACTAAAAGTAAGATACATACAATGTTATTTACAAATATGGATCGCACGAGCAGTAAGCCGTACGTGCTGTTGACAGTCCGTTACAATAAGTTGATGTTTAAAAAAAACACAATGATATTACAATTAGATATCAATACAATTACATTATACATTAACTTAGTTATGTAGAATTATTAAGAATTAATGGCATTGCAATTTGCTAACATATTTATTTATTCCTGAATAAGTGTTGTTCTTATTTTCCGCGTTTTGTCCAGAAATCTACCCAGGTTTATCCAATTTTCTGGGTTTACCAGTAACTCGTAGCATGCCAATCTTCCACGATTTGAATTTAGAAATCTTTCCGGTAATAACTGATCTCCCCTCCAATATTCTAAATCGTTATATTTTCATAGTATATGTATCTCGTCTTCAAAGCTCCCGCACATTGGACATATTCGCATATCGTGATCGTCGCTAATTTTTAAAAATTTCCATGCCCCTAGCCTGAACCAAGCAAGCCCTGATCTCTCTTCAAATCCTAGATTGAGTATATAAGATTCTTTTCCCCAAACTTGTTTAGGTCTCTTTGTAAAAATAGTGATCGTTTTCCTGCACATTCGGCCAAACTATTTTGTCGGTTTATATCTAAGTACCTCCTCCTAATTTTTCTCCACACATTCTTGCGATTTTCAGTCCCTTTTTCCCATACCCAACCCACCCCAATCTTTTTGAGTTCTCTCTTAACTTCGTCTGCCCATAATTTCCCATTTGCGTTCCTAATTTGATGGTCGTAACAAATTGCTCTGAGTATTGTTTGTTCACCTTGGATTAGCCGCAATCAGTACTTGAGTACTCGAATTTTGCAATTTATGTCGTTCTGAAGTGACCCAAATTCATGAAGTAGATTATACAGGGGATGATTGGAAAACATTGGCTCAGGATAGGGATGTATGGAGAGGTATGTCTGCGCGGCCATGAACCTACGGGTTCGATACTGCCAGTGAGTTAAGAGTTAGTCAGTTAGTTAGTAAAAATACTTAAATTTCAATTCATAATTTATTTTTTAGGAAGTAATCCATGAAGTTTTAATTAACAATCGTTAAATTAAACCTCACTTTTTCATCTGTTCTTCCAGGACTAGTTTCAAGGAAACAAAAAATCAGTTTTTTCTCATATAAAATGTGGGACTCCTGAAAAACATTACATAAGAAAAAAAAGTAATAAAATTTGAACATAAATCATACCTTATAAGCGTAAAAAAATGGGGAGATAGAAACATCTTCAATAGCTGCCCACGTTTGGTAAAAAAAAAAATACACACAGAATTGAAGTAAAGGCAAAATTAATTAAACAATTAGGGAAATCTAAAAGAAACTCACGGTTTAGGATGAAATCTATATTAATAAAAAAGCCAAAATAATTTATTTTGAAATTCCGAGGGAAAAATACTTATTTATAGGTTGATGGGTTCACTGGGAAAACGCTCAGTTGGTAGACCAAGAATGAGGTGGGAGAATAACATTAACTATGATTTGAGGGAAGTAGATAATACAGAGGATGATTGGAAAAGATTGGGTCAGGATAGGGATGTATGGAGAGTTTATGTCCGCGCAGCCATGAACCTACGGGTTCGATAGTGCCAATGAGTTAGATGAGTTCATTAACAGAGGGGGGCAAGAATAGGCCTACATAAATACCAACCGTCAAATCAACAGTCAGATCCCAGTTGAGAAAGGGGAAGGGAAATTTTCATAAGTAATGCCACGAGTGATTTTCAAATTATCGATAAATTCACGACTCACGAAATGAGGAGTAAATTTATCCAGAGGATTTGGAAATCAAGAGTGGCATTTGTTGGGACTATTTAACGAATAAAATTAAGCTGTTTACTCACAAATCATTGTTTAACTATAGTCATTTTACAATATTTATATATTTAATGTAAACGGCGATGTTTGAAAACAAATCAGAAATGTGAGGTTATGTTCACTCACTGCTGCTTGATCATATTATTTATTGCCAAATAAGATCGCAAATATTGTAGAGTGCACCCAAGTGGAGAAATAATGAGACATCAAACTATATATCATAATCAACATTACGGGTAATTCATTTATTTTTTAGTAAACAACTCAGTAAGATCAAGGAATATTTTCATTATTTGCTATATTCAATGTATTTGTTGGAGAAAAATAATGCTTTGACCTGTTCAGAACATTAAAAAGGAGGAGCTTCCTTTATCAAAAAAGCAGGAGCTGATAAAGAGAAGTCGATAAAGAGCGAGGTGAAACACGACTGTCATTGGTTGTAAAACAAAATTAATTGACACGTGATTGGTCATTGACTAGCATTTGTGGCATGAGTTAAATAGTCCTTTTAAAGTAGGCTTCAAAAATATATAAAATGTGAGGTGAGATGTAATATCTGATACGTCTAATGATTCTTCAGTTTACCTATTTTTTATGTTCAAAAACGGAAAAAAAAGTTTATATAATAAATAAGACTGTATTTCGAAACAGCTAATTTAATAATTCACTTCTGATGGAATTTTTCACAAATGCAGAAATACCACCTGTAGTTATGCTTCCTTACAACAAACACAAATTCAAATTACTTAATTTTAAGGTAATTTTGTTAGCAATAAAGGAGAGAAATCAAAATAAGTTGCATTTGTCTTTATTATATGTTAATTAAATGAAGGAAATTCATATAAGAAATATTCCACTCCATAAAAATATAAATTATAATTTATAGCTGTCAAGAACAATGTCGTATCCCTCATTTATTTGCAAAGTTCTTTTTTACATGGAAAAATATCCCCGTATCACTAACAACTGTTTCCCATGCAAAACATAAATTGAAAAAACATAGGGGTTACACCCTTGTACTGGATGGCCATTGAGTTCTAAGATAAAAACTGGAAAATAATCGTACTTTTATATCATAGTGTATCTGGGAAAGAAAATTGATATATCGTGGCTACAAATTAACATTGACGATTATATGGATTTAAAGAATACATTCATAAAATATTATAAAACCATAGGAATACTAACAGAGTAATAGTACCTACACAATAATATAATATCACAGCTTTATAACACGTTGGAAATACTTCTTCTATGTTATGGCAGTGAAGCATGGACTTCAAGAAGAAATTGAATGTGTTTCATGAGAAGGATCACATTAGACTATAAACGCAATGAAGAGATAATGTAAGAGCTCTGACTAGTTGGACTATAGTATTGTATTTCTTCTTCTTCTTCAAGGTTTAGGCTTATTTACTAGCCTGTTCCGGCTCCAAATTGCTGCTCTTTCCATATTTTCCTTGGTCTTCCCAAACTTCTTCTTCCTCGTGGTGAATAGTTGTATGCTGCTTTTGGTATTCTATTCTCGGTCATCCTTGCCAAGTGTTCTTTCCAGTTTGTTCTGTATTTCTCTATTCTTGAGTTTAATTCCTCTATTTTTAGTTGTTGTCTTATTTCTGTGTTATGTTTTTTGTCTGTTCTTTGATATCCTGCTATTGGTCTGAGGAATCTCATTTCAGCAGCTTGTATCCTGGCAGATTGTTGTGTTGTCACTGTCCATGTTTCGGATCCGTAAGTAATAATAGCCACTGCCATTGTCTTGTATAATTTCATTATAGAGTCTTTCCTGGCTTTATTTTTCAAAGTTCTTTTTAGTGTACCTGTTATATAATTAAACTTATTTATTTTGTTATTTATATCTGTTTCTGCTGTGTATGATATTTCGCAACCTAGGAAGTATTCTATTTCTTATAGGAATATGAGAACATGCGGATAAAATGTTAAATTTATGAGATACCATGTAATACCAAAATGTATACTTCACTACCAACCAAAGGTAGGAAGAAAATTCTTATCTGATGAAATTATAATAGCCCATATGGCGTAAAACTTGCAAGGGTAATGATATCGATACAAGTTTCTAGAGATTATTTAAAAAAATGGCATCTATTATATGTCCACCGCTGTGGTCTCGAGGTAGCGTGCTGCCTTGTTACGCAGCGGGCCAGGGTTCAATCCACGTCGGGGCAGTTTTTCTGGGTGAGGTTCTTAAACGGGGTTTTCCTCACCTGTAAGACAAATGTCATATGGCCATCGTTATCATTATCATCATCATCATCCATATCACCATATCATTATCATCATCCTTCACTGGTGTGGAAAGCAACGGGAAGCTACCACACCTACAATTCCCTAGTAATGCTGCAACCATTAGCATGAAAATGCTATGATTGCAGTGAAGGACCTGCCCTCGGGCAGAATTACTATGGAAGGATGGATCTATTATATAGTGTTCTGCCCTAGGGCAGGTCTTTCACTACTCATAGCATTTTCATGCTATGCTTTGCAGCTTTACTAAGAAATTATAGGTGTGGTAGCTTCCCGTTGTTTTCAACACCGGTGAAGGATGATAATGATGATGATGGCCAGAGACCTTTTGGGCCTTAGAGTTACCTGGCATTTGTCTTTACAGGTAAAGAAAACTCCTGAAAAATACCTTACCCAGGAAGCTTGTCCCAACTGGGAATCGAACCCCGGCCCGCTGCGTTACAAGGCAGCGCGCTACCTCGAGACCATAGCGGTTTATAAATACTAAATGTATTTGTACACCCCTGTTTAGGACAAGGAAAGGTAATGTACTGTCAAGTGACTCAGCATGCACTGGTTTTGAACTGGGTGTTGTAGAAGGCGGTGAGAATTTGATGGCCAATTAATCAGTGTTATTCTACTACAAGCTACTTGTTCTCTGAACCGGATACTTCTGAGTTCATTACCCGGCTCATATGCAGTCGTGTCTGGATGCTAACTAAAAACCCACGTTTCATGTAATGAGATCATTTCAAGTAAAGTCCTCGATTGAGTTTATGGTGCCGATAAATTAACAATTTTGCTATTACGCATTTAATTATTTTATACGCATTTTATTACGCATTTAATTATTTTATACGCATTTTATTAAACACCTGACGCCTCTCTTCGTTTCTCTCTACCTAAGTTTAAAATCCAACTTTCATACATAATTCCTCACAAACCATGGAGAATTCCATTAGTACCTACATAGAATTGAGTTGCTCAGTGGAAAAGAGGCACATGCCACAAATCTGCCGATTGTGAGTTTTTGTTATGGTTAAGCAGATCCTACTATCTTGCATCAATTCCAATAACTATGTGCATGGGTGGTCCCTCCATGGTATCTTTACCTTGTCGTGGTGGAGTGGCTTGTGTGGTTAAATGATCCTGAGAGCTATGCCGGCGGTAGCATTGCTGCCGATAGGGTTACCCATGCCGGACTGGTCGAAGGTGATAAGCCAGACGAAATAAGTACCTTGGTCGAAAGATTGACGATCTTTCACCGTAAAAATACAACCGTCAAGAAATGCGGAAAAAAAGTGGGAGAACAACATTAACTATGATTTGAGGGAAGTAGATTATACAGGGAATGATTGGAAAGCATTAGCTCAGGATAGGGATGTATGGAGAGCTTATGTCCGTGCGGCCATGAACCTACGGGTTCGATAGTGCCAGTGAGTAAGTAAGTAAGTAAGGAAGTATGTGCATGGTGGTATGTGTCTATTCTTTAACAAGGAGCATAATAAAACTTGATGATTCTGAATTATAGAAATAGCTAATGGAAAAAAGTCACATGCCACATTCTTTATATTTTATCTCAAGTGGTTACAGTCAATGTTCCTGATAGTTTGGCAGAAATGAAATTAACCAATCAGAATATAGTTACATTACCCTCTGGATCTATAATAATATTGATCCAGAGGGCAGTGGCAGTTCTCAAATTACCTACAACATTTCCAATATGTCTTACATAGATGTTGAGGTTTAATGCGTTTTCTGAAGAAAAAACGCAAGTTAATAGTAAAAGAAGCACTCATCATGAAAATAAGTGGGAGAATAATGAAAGAAAAGTCTGAGAAATAGTGTATAACAACAAGAAGATTGTGCCAGCAAAGGAGTTTGTAAATAGTGGAACACGTGTTACAAACTAATATCATGTGATTTCACTCCACTGATGATTAATGAAGGTAAGAGAGGTTATGCAAAGAAGAGAAAAGCTTAAACATAAGTTAAAGGAAGGTTTCATTCAGATGCTATGTTCTTGTAACTAATACTAGCGAACTTGAAGTCTGTAGAAGTGCATTTCTAGCAGTCCACGGAATATCAATAAAATGTTTAAGAACTGTTCGGAAAAGTGAAGAATGTGTTAGGGAAGTTTCTGATGATGAAGAAGAGAGTCAATCAACATCAGAAATTTGTGTCCATACACCCACTGAAGATAGAAGAGGCATTATGTGGGACATATGCCACTACTTAATTTGCACAAGTAACCTGTCCTATTACAAAAAAAAAGTACTTAATACTAGGAATATTTCAACTAATATTTAATACGATATTCAATACATCATCTAATTCAAGATCCTGGTTAAAAAATTAAAACATAGTGTCCATATTCCACAGATAAACAACTTTCAGAAATTCCTTGTTTCTGTAAAATAGTTTTCTTGTGGCATGTGCCTCTATTCCACGGAGCAACTCATTTGCAAAATCACTTTACTGAAGTAATCCTAAAAAGCAACCAAACAGCTACCAAACACCTTTACTACTTTTACGTCACTGCAAAGCTAGAAGAAGATAAATAATAGTTTAAAAAGCTAAAACAACACGCTTTATTAGAAAACCGAACTGAAAAATGAATAATCATTTTAATTTCCAACACGCTTGGGATAAAATTAGTGGTCAACAAAAAAATCATCTCCAACACATCTAGAATAAAACCAGAGTTATCTACAAAAATATATATAATTTTACCATCAAACGTGTGGGGTACTTTTTATGGTTTTTACGTTTTCTTCTTAGGGTCGGTTTCACCAACAGAGGTAACTGTATTACGCCAGTTTAAGCTATGCATTATACATGGGGAAAACTGGCGTAATACAGTTACCTCTGTTGGTGAAACCGACCCTTAGATACTTTTACCAATATCAGTTTATTATCAAATATATTAATTGATATAGAGCACCACACCTCTTTGATGGTAATTTATTTTTGTAGATAACTATAGTTTTATTCTAGATGTGCTGGAGATAATTTGTTTTGTTGACCACTTTAATTTTACCCCAAGCGTGTTGGAAATTGAAATTATTTTTCATTTTTAGTTCGGTTTTCTAATAAAGCGTGTTGTTTCAGGTTTTTAAAACTATCATTTATTATTTATTTTTTAGTTTGGTTTTCTAAAAATGTAAATATCTTTAAATTCGATACTATTATAGTATCAGCTAAAAGTAATACTCTTCTAGAAAAAATCCTCCTGGCCGGATTTGAACCAGCGACCTATGGATTACTGAAATTATATACCATTACAGTCCACTCTACCAACTGAGCTACCACAACGACAGACTAAAAGTCAATACGGTTATACCGGTCTTAATTTTTTGATGTCCTGATGATCCTGGCCAGGATCTTAGAAAAAATTTATGAAATTATTGTATTGCCATTGGTCCCTTACAAGTATACAAAATTTCAAGTCGATCCAATATTTCAAGTGGGTGAAAATCGTGTTGAAAGATTCCGTTACATAAATATATACAGGTCAAGCTAATATAAAGTGTGTAAAAATAGACCAGCTCCCAATAAGAACACCAACATAGTGCTGCGAAAAGTTGTCAAAATTCCATGACCAGTTCATAAATGAAATATTCACGACACTGGAATAAACATTTTAAATTCATGAACAAACCGAATAACTGAAAAGCAATAACTCAAACACTGTATAATGAATGACCAAATTTTCAATATTTGACAAATAGTTTTTGTAGACTAAATATTCCGTGATATACCCACACAGGATAAAATGCAGGTTCAACGAATTTGTTCAAATAAGAAATAAACTCCCACTCTATAAGTAATTTTAGATGCCGCACGTAACCCGAACACCATCGATCGGCAGATGATTTATAATTCTGAATGACACACACACTTTTTGACCACACAAGACATGAAGGATCTTCCTGGATGAGTAGATTATCTCAATTCCATGACCACCTCCGAGACAATACGAAGATTTAAAACAAGACGAACCATTCGCTCATAATAAACAAGGCGAATATAATATTGATGATTGTGATGGGTAGATGATTTTATAGTATTTGGACCACAAAGTTTCCGAATATTTGTATTACAGATGAAGAAAACCCCACAAAAAAACCTCATGTAGGAAATTTGACCAGACCGCGAATCGAACCCGGGCCCGAACTATACGAAACAGAACGTTATACCGAGACCAGAGCATTGGATTCTCTCTTCATCTCTACAAATAATGTTAGAAATTTATTTTTAAAATAAATAATTAAAAAACTAAAACAACACGCTTTATTAGAAAACCGAACTAAAAATTTAAAAATAGTTTTAACTTGCAACACGCTTGGGATAAAATTAAAGTGGTCAACAAAAAGATCATCTCCAACACATATAGAATAAAACTAGAGTTATCAACAAGAAGAAAATAATTTTACCATCAAAAGCGTGGGGTGCTCTATATCAATTAATATATTTGATAATAAACAGATATTGGTAAAAGTAAAGTCTCTAAGAAGAAAATGTAAAAATCATAAAAAGCACCCCACACTTTTGATGGTAAAATTATTTTCTTTTTGTTGATAAGTCTAGTTTTATTCTATATGTGTTGGAGATGATTTTTTTTGTTGACCACTTTAATTTTATCCCAAGCGTGTTGGAAATTAAAATAATTTTTTTTATTTTTTAGTTCGGTTTTCTAATAAAGCGTATTGTTTTAGTTTTTTAAAACTATTATTTATATTTTATTTTTTAGTTTTAATATTTTAGAGAATAAGATAAAAATGTAAATATCTTTAAATTCTATACTATTGTAGTATGAGCTAAAAGTAATACTCTTCTAAAAAATCCTTCCCGTCGGATTTGAACCAGCGACCTACGGATTATTGAAATTATATATCACTACAGTTCACCACTCTACCAACTGAGCTCTTACAACGATTGACTAAAAAGTCGACAAGTCCGCAACCTATTGTACCAGTCTTCATTTTTTTGATTTTCTGATGATTCTGGCCAGGATTTTAGAAACAAATATGAAAATATTGTATTGTCACGGGTCCTTTACAAGTATACAAAGTTTCAAGTCGATCCAATGATTTTAAGTGGATGAAAATCGCGTTGAAAAATTCTGTTACATAGATAGATAGATAGATAGATAGATAGATAGATAGATAGATAGATAGATAGATAGATAGATAGATAGATAGATAGATAGATAGATAGATACATAGATAGTCCATAATATGTGTATCAGATTCATATTTAATGTTCGAAAATACGATCACATTTCTCCATTATTCCACGAATTGTTATGGCTACATCTAAAAGAGAGAAGAAAATCGCACTGTCTAATTCTCCTATTTAAGATCCTACATACCTCGATTCCCAATTATTTATCATCCCGTTTCCAGTATCCATCCTCAAACCATAACTTAAACACAAGATCACAACATAGTCTCTTACTTAATATACCGCAACATAGGACATCACATCACTCCATGTCATATACCATCTCCACTTCTCGCAACTGGAATTCCCTACCACAAGAAATAAGTGGCTGCCTGACATTGGCATCTTTTAAAAGAAATCTAAATTTATATTTGCTCTAAACTCGACTTCATTATTATCCAGTGTAAGATATATATATTAATTGGTGTTTCCCGTATAATGTATCATATTTATATTATTATTATTATTATTATTATTATTATTATTATCGTATCATTATTGTTATTACCCTATAAAATGTTGTTTGTACATGACATTTACATTGCTACATTTATTGTATTTTTAACTGTTTATAATTAGTATAGTGTATATCTATATTTGTCGAATATTTATTTGTATTTGTGCTGGTTGAGTGGAAGAGAGGGCCTTATGGCCTTAACTCTGCCAGAATAAATAAAGTATTATTATTATCATTATTATATTATAGATGGATGGGATGGGATGGGATGGGATTGGATGGGATTGGATGGGATTGGATGGGATTGGATGGGATTGGATGGGATTGGATAGATGGATAGATAGATAGAGGTCAAGCTAATATAAAGCGTGTAAAAATATAAATTCGTCCAATGAAATCTAAGTTAAAATTTAATGTTAATTTTACAGCATAAGTTACTTCGACTCTTATCTATCTAAAGAAAACATTTCACTTGTTCGAGATGAACGCTGCTTAAACATTTAAAACTAATATATAAATAAAAAGTTATTAATTTCGCCACTGTTTTTTTATTTGTACGGCATAATGTCGAGAATAATTAAGGGCCTCAAATGGTGCCGAACACCATTTGGCAATCACAATCATCTTATCAATACTTAAAAAATCATAACTAACTAACTGTCGAACCCGTAGGTTTATGGCCGCTCGGATATAAGTTCTCCATACATCCCTATCCTGAGATAATGATTTCCAATCATCCCCTATATGATATACTTCCCTCATATCATGGATAATTGTATTCTCCCACATCATTCTTGTTGTACCAACTAGGTGTTTTCCCTCTGGTTTTCCTTCAAAAAGATTCCATGCGCCTTTTTCATCCCCTAATACGTGCCACTTGTCCTGTCCATTGCAATTTACGAGACCCAACTGTTCTTATTATATTTGACTTCCTATACATATCATGTAGTTTTCTCCGTTCACCTATCTGTTATTCTCTTTTTGGCCCAAAATTTATAAAATTCATTGTAATCACAATTAAGGTTATGTAGTATTTTTTTAAATATTAATATAAGTACCTGATATATCAGTCTTCCATAATTAAAATGGATTTTTTAAAACTTTCGTTAATTAGTTAAAACCGTGTAGGCCTTTCAGATCTGTTCTCATCTTCGGTAACTCATTTGGTACTCATGTTGGCGTATAAATTATATATATTATACATATTCCATCTTCGCCATGCCATTTGGTACTGATAAATTATATATAATTTACATTGCATACATGTCATTTGGTACTGATGTTGGCGTATATAAATTGTATATAATGTAAATTATATATAATTTATCAGTACCAAATGGCATGCCGAAGATGGGACATGTTCTGAAAGGTCTACATGGTTTAACTAACTAACAACAGTTTTAAACATAAAATTAATTTTAATTGAGGAAGACTTATAAATAAGTTACTTATATTGATATGAATAAAAATCTTATTTAATTCGCTTTGTTTAGTATGTAGCATGAGTGGATGATGTATTTGTCTTAAATGTTCTTGTTGTCTGGAATGTGGCTCTGGCTTCAGCTGATCACTCATTCAGGTAGGTCCTCTATATCCTTGTGTGGTCAAAAAGAATATATGTGATCCAGACTTTAAAATCGTCTCCTGACAGATCACATCATTATAAGACCCAGGATATGTGGAACACGTGAAAGAACTACAGAGGGTGATATTAAACGAAGGAAACAAAAGAAATAAAACAAATATTAACTATTTTAAAATTACCTTGTCGCTTAAGATCAAAGTTGTAACTATACTTATTATGTGGATTGTTATATGAGCTAACAGACAAAACTTCAGGAACGCTAGACAATACAAAGAGGATGATTTTTTTTGTTAAGGGACATTATATTGCCAAACAAGTCGTTTATGAGTTTTATGTATTGGTCAAGACGCTTTGCCCGTAAGGTTTGGGTATTAAATTTAAACAATTGTATATAAATACATTTTTTTTGCATGTTCATTCAGTTCACAATGTACATTCAAAACATTATCCCCCGTGCCTAGTCGTTAATAACAGAGAACGAAATTAAGGAGTAAACTATAAAATTAAAATAAAGAAATATTTTTACACAAAATATTTAGTGCATAACTTATTTTTGAATAGAATCTAAATATTTCTTATAAAGTTGTTTGTTGAATAAAAAATCACATCTCAATAATTAAAATATTTATAATAGATAAAGATCTTCTGCATATCCTTCACATCTTATAATTCCGCCCGGCTAAATCGTGTGAGATTTTTGAGAAAGGATACACAGTTAAGATTTTACTCAACGATGGCACTCCCGTTGGTGATGTATAGAAGTGAGGCCTGGGTCCTGAAGGAAAAAGAAAAAAAGTAAAATTCAGGCAGCGGAAATGGGATTCCTACGGACTGTGAAAGGTTGTACAAGAAAAGAACATATTAGAAATGAAAATATTAGAGAGGAACTAAAAGTACAACCACTTCTTCAACAAATAGAAGAATACACGAATAATTGGATAAAACATCAACAAAGAATGACAGAGGATAGGATACCAAAGATGGCACTGATGTATAATCCTGGAGGACGAAAATCGGTAGGAAGACCAAGAAAGCGCTGGGATGAACAGATGTGAGATCGGAACAGGGAAATATATAATTCGTGAAGGAAGATCATGATGAGAGATATTCTAACAATTAGTCTTAAAACCTACTTTAAATCATGTTGTATAAAACCTAAATAATTTATATTTGCATAAATAAAATACACTAAATTTTAATTGGTAATACAAATCCAGGCGGCCGAGATGAAAATTTTTAGAAGAGTAAAAGGGTGTAATAGAATGGACAGATAAGAAACGATATTTGTGAAGACCTACAGATCTACTGCACAAAAGAAAATATCCAATAACAAGAAACAGTGAAAATATCATGTAGAAAGAATGGAAGAGAGTATATTTCCAAAGAAAATCTTACATTATTTTCCAAGAGGAAAAATAGACATCGGATGTCCTCGGAAGAGATGGTCTTAGATCTATTAGTAAAGACGAAACAGGCAATCAATGTCTAAACCAGGAAGTGAAGAAGAAGAAGATAAAAGTAATTAAAACCTTCATATGACCAATTAAGTTTGATCTAAAATTAAACATAGGAACCGACCAATATGGTTAAAGCACATGATCATGTGACATAATGATCTCTTTTATAATGTTAAGATGGTGATTGTATTCCTGCAAGTGAACTTGATTTCAAAGGAAGCAGTCGCTCCTCAATCTTTTCACAATTCCTCCCCAATATTGGGTTCAGTGAATTAAAATTAATTATTAGTAAATTTAAAATAATCTACAAGGATTTATCAAAGTATAATACAAATAACGACGGCGAATCCTTAATCCACTGATACTAGTAATTGAATTGAAAGATATAGAATAATTGAAAATAAAATCAAGGGTTTAATAAAAAAACAATTACTTTTTTTTCAAGCATCTTCTCAATATGATTCCTCAGTTCTCTGAAAATAACTTAAATTGTATACGTGAGCTATCATATACTTGTATAAATCCGGAATCATATCTCATTTCATCAATATTCCTTTCCCTAAACTATTCTTCTTTCACGAATAATCATAAATAAATAAATACAAATTACATGCTTTGTACTTTAGCAATAATTCCTCTCCAACTATTCTGAGCATGGCAGGTCTATGATGTGGTGAAACGCAACATTGATTCCGGCAATTACTTGAGCTCTGGTGGCATATCTAGTTTCATACACCATAGTTTTGATATTCAGCCAAGTAAGCCAACAGGATTTAGGCCAACTTTGTATAGCGCGCACTTAGACCAATAAGCAGAACTCAAAACAAAAGTGATCTGTGTAAGACCTACCATTCCTGAAGGCATGTCGATGAGATAATATAACACCCTATATAATACAGTATATCAAGAGTACCTACAGAACTAAAATCCATTACTGAATTCAACGAGAAATTTTGCAATAGTTAACGTTTTTCTGCAGAAAAAAATGTATGTAGTTGCACTTATATGTAGGCTATTTAATCTTGTAATGTTGCATATATATATGTATGTGTATATAGTATATATTTTAATACAATATTAAGTACAATGGACATATGGATCAGAAATACTGGAATTAAAATCTATAACAATAAGTAAATTAAATTCTCCCAGACCAAAGTCGGAGATTTAAAATATGCTATTCCGCCGGGAATGGAAACCGGGCCAACGGAGTGAGTGGTAGAGACTTTACCGTCTAGGTTTGCTACAAGGCGACGGCGTAAATGTATTCAGTATCTTTATTTACACTTTATGATAGATAACATTAGAAAAGAAACCAAGATAAAAGTGAATAATGTTATGGCGGTTCCCACAATATTGTATGGATGTGAAACTTGGGCTCCAGTGAAGAAACAGAAGGATAGAATACAGACGGCGGAGATGAGGTTCCTAAGACAAGTAAAAGGATGTACAAGACTTGATAGAATAAGAAATGAGGATATAAGAGAAGAATTGAAAGTACAGCCTTTATTGGATAAAGTCACGAATTACAGACAGAAATGGATTGATCACATGGATGGAATGAGTAAGGAGAGATATCCATTGTTAGCATGAAATTATCAAGCAAGAGGAAGACGTGATGTTGGAAGACCTAGAAGACGTTGGGCTGATGCATTATGAAGTCGGAACGGGCAATTGCCTAATCCCTGGAGTGATGATGATGATGATGATAGATTCCGGCAAACTAGAACATTTTTTCGGAAACAAAATGAAGAACTGCTTTCAATTAACGGAAGTATCTCAAAAATAGTATTATTTTAACAATTAATAATATATTTCATATTACGGTAATTTATGTTATGAAAATACTATCAAGATTTATCAATATTTTAATTTGATGTATTATATATGGGATAAATCAATTAATTATATGTTATTATTCTCCTTGGATTTTTTCACGTATAAGGAGCTGTTCTTCCTTTGTGAATACTTTATTACCAGTTTTTATTTTAATTATTATCATTAACTTAATTGTGTTATTAGATCTTACTTTTATTATACAGTTTGACAAATAAACGCTTAGTATCTTATTTTAGTTTGATTTCTTTATATTTACGTAACGTTTGTCCTGGTGAGAGGTAGAGAAATCAACATGGCCTTAACTCCACCTGGCTAATTCTTTTTATTCAGGATTGTTTCTGTTATTTACACATGTATCCTCAACCAAAATATACAATTTTTTTCTTCAACATTTCCCGATCTTCTGTGTCTGCTTCTGTCAAATTTATCTTCTCCATGTTCCCTTGAATTCCCTTTATCCACGTTAGCTTTGGTCTACTACGTTTCCCTTTTCCAGGAGATATCCATTTTAATACTTCTATGTTTGTTTCTGTGTCCCTTCTTCTTATTATGTGTCCATACCATCTTAGTTGGATTTCTTTAATCTCTTGTACAATATAATTTCCTACATTCATAATGTCTCTTATTGTATTAAAAATTAATTCATTTAATAATAAATATCTATAGAAATAGTAAAAAAAGGAACACTGCTATTGCATAACGATATAGATAAACCTGTAAATACTGTACAGAGATCGTATAGGCCTAGTAAGAAATATAGCAAATAATTTTAACATGTTATTTGCTAATGTGATTAACAACAGATTTCATCTTAACTTGTGATATTACATAGGACTATATTTTCATTAAAAATAGTAATGCTGACGAGGCGGAAATCAAAGCACGCCCTATTCCAATCTGGATGAACGTGTCGTGAAAGTTGATCCCTGATTAAGAGATGGCATAGCTCTCTCTATTTCGAGAGCTGACTTCATGTCTAGCCTTGATGCAGTTCAAGTGCAGGATTGCATCTCAGGGGAGAAGGGAGAGGACATCTTCCCATCATCAGGGGTGTATATAAAGCTATTACTCAAAATCATCAATACATTATGTCAACAACACCTTATGCTGATTGCACATACATTAGCAGTGAATTTGACATATCTGCAATAACTTAAATAAATGTTACAACTAAGCTCAAAAATGTATGTTTTGATATTAAAAATGTGTTAAATAAATCCGAAACGCAGTTATATCAAGGGGAGAAAATGGGAATGTAGCGAATGCATTATACACAAAATCGCATATAATTATGACTCATAACTAGAGCTAGGAATTTTAGATGCAAAATTCTGGTGAAAAAGGTGCAAAAAAGGTGCTTTAATTTAGCAGAAAAAGGTGCAAAAAAGTGCAAATTTCCCAAGCGAATTATCATTAAAGAGTATCAATACCAATCACGTCAAGTAATTCTTGACACAAAATTCAGACATGTTGTCATATATTAAAAAGTCTGAGTAAGACAAGTCCCAGAACATTATGTTATTGAAATCACAAGTCCAGAAAACTGTTAAAGCAGATATTATTCATCAACTCAAGTGTTTAAATTGTATTGTATTGTATTGCAAGCCTATATTTTCCCTTTACAGAGATTTAGGCGCTCTCCCCCTACAGGGAAGAATTTGAACCATACTAATTTAGTTAGACTTGTTTTCGTATAGATGTCATTTTGAGTGGTCCGTGGTCAGCGTTCCGCCTCATACTGACATCTAGGAAACCAAGGTAGTACTAGGACGGGAAATTTGGTAAATTTTGCTTAGACTTTTTCATTCAGGCTTAAGGATTTTTACGAGCCTGAAAATCTTCAGACTCGGGATCCACGGCTTAAAGTCCCTCCCGGAGGACTTGCACCTTTGATTTTTCCGTCCTAAAAAACCCATCGACCCCGGCCGGGTTTGAACCCGCGACCCTCGGGACCAGAGGCAAAGAGCATAACCACTAGTCCACCGCGGCTAAAAAAGTTCAATATCTCATCTGTCTATCAGTAGTTTCGTCTAATGTAAAATAAACTGGTTTTCACCTTCTACTTGATTGATGTGTTTTAATTTTTCGTCATACAGAGGTTGAAGGTATGATTTTCATCTGGGACAAACTTCCCAGTATATTTATCCAAATATGCTTTCAAAATAGGGTTGTTAAGTTTGGAAAGAGGAATACCACATGCTACAAATGTCTTTGCTGTATCATTAAAAAAATATTATTTATTTATTAAACTTGAAGAAAGCAGTACCTCGCCAATAAACCTTTTGTCACAATACACATTTACTGCTTTGTAGTTCCTTATTTTTTCGTGTTTTTCACTACCTATATGCTGCGTAACACGATTGTGTTGGTGTTTTTCATTAATTGGTATTGAAATATCTCAAACAATGCACATCATAACAGATCTGTCGCTCTGAATTCCATCTACCAACCCTTGAAAGCGTATTTGAAGAAATGTAAAAAAAAAAAATTACACATTATTTTGGGAATACAATGCTGCTAAGAGTCAAAAAAGTTTAAAAGTGCAAAATGTGCTTGCATTGATAAAAAGGTGCAAAACAAGTACTAGCATTGAAAAAAGGTGCAAAAAAGGTGCAACTAAAACACATTTAGGGGCATTTATTTAATGTTTTCTTTGCAAGACAAGCTAATTTGAGCATTATAGTAACAAAATAAAATTAAGGTGCAGCACCTAAAATTCCTAGCTCTACTCATAACTATGTGTGATGTTTTATATATTGCTTTTATGACTGACATATTTTTAAACGTTGTAGTACTTATTCTATGTGACTGTATATTTATCTTGATATAGTGGTTATGCTTCTTGCCTCTAGTTACGAGGTTCATACCGGCCGGGATCGATGGTTTTTTAGGACGGGAAAATCCAATGAGCAAGTCCCTTGGGAGGGATTTTAAGCCTGGGTCCCAAGTCTGAAGATTTTCAGGCTCGTAAAAGATCCTTAAGCCTGAATTAAAAAACGTCTAATCAAATTTTACCGACATCAACATCCTAGTAATACCTCAGTTGCCTGACAGATGACAAATTTATTCTCAGTTTTTGATCCTTCAACAAGAGTATATCCATAATAGTAATATGAAATTCGCACAATGTGCAAAGAAGATTGTTCTTAGTCACTGCAGAGTTTCACCAATGATTCTTAACTCATCCTACAGTTTAACACATTATATATCTCGCACTGTTCACCACATCTTGCACACACACACAGTCTGGGCCGGGCTCGTGGAATGTCAGGTTGCTGCAGAGCTTGTGGTGAAATCCATGAATAGCGAGTCTGGTCACCGTGTGGCGCAATTCATATCCTCCCTGAATCCATTCACGGTTTGTCATGGCGTCAGTAATGTAGAATTCTTCCCATATTTTGTGTTTCTTCTCGTGGAGTTCTTTCAGGATGTCCTGGTAAGCTGGTGTCACTGGTAGTAGGAACTTCAGCCTCAGCTCTACTATTTATCTTCTATTTAGAATGGTGAAATATGTAAATTATACGATCTAAATATTTATGTAAGGAAAACGAAGACCATGGCTTTTAGAGGAAGAGATCCAGTGAGATCCAAAATTAATTTAGAAAATCGAAGAATAGAACAGGTGTCTAGTTTCAAATATTTGGGCTGTGATGTTGGCTACAATGTGGAAAGAGATATTGACTCCAAAATAAATAAATTTCAGACGGTGTGTGGAACAATACAGAGAACATTCAAAAATAAAATTAGAAAAGAAACCAAGATAAAAATGTAAAATGTTATGGCGGATCCCACAATATTGTATGGATGTGAAACTTGGGCTCCAGTGAAGAAACAGAAGGATAGAATACAGACGGCGGAGATGAGGTTCCTAAGACAAGTAAAAGGATGTACAAGACTTGATAGAATAAGAAATGAGGATATAAGAGAAGAATTGAAGGTACAGCCTTTATTGGATAAAGTCACAAATTACAGACAGAAATGGATTGATCACATGGATGGAATGAGTAAGGAGAGATATCCATTGTTAGCAAGAAATTATCAAGCAAGAGGAAGACGTGATGTTGGAAGACCTAAAAGACGTTGGGCTGATGCATTATGAAGTCGGAACGGGCAATTGCCTAATCCCTGGAGTGATGATGATGCTTTAGAATGGTTCCCTCAAGAGTTCATATATAAGTCGCGAGGGTGTGTATTTGGAGAGGACAGAGCACCCATCATGATCATATTAAGGCACGACAACTTCAAAAGTGAAAGTTTTGGCCTTCTCAACAATCCTCCTCCATGCCAATCTGTCTCTTGCCATATTCAAACTAGTCACTTGCATTTCTTTAGATCGTTCATTGTGAAATCCTCCCATCTGATCTTCGGTCTTCCTACAGCTCTGCCTCCTATAGGTTTCCATTTTTAGAGCTTTTTTTTACCAGTCTCTGATCATTCATTCCTATCAAATGTCCAAGCCAACCAATTCTGAGAGATTTTATATGGTTTACTATGTTCCGATTTTTTATTAATTTGTTTAGTTCGTTATTTGTTTTGATTCTCCAACAGTTATCAGTCCCTCCATTTGGTCCAAATATTCTTCTTACAATTTTTCTTTAAAAAAATTAGTAATTTATGCTTTATTGTTTCTTTTAGGACCCAAGTTTCACAAGCATATGTAACTACTGGTCTAATGTTTTGTATAACCTTAGTTTTGCAGTTTTTGATATTAATTTGCTTTTAAATAAGGTTCTATTTGCAAAATAGGCTTTATTCCGATTTACCAATCTTTCTTTAATTTCCTCTTCTAATGTATTATGTCCATTTACTTTGGTACCTAAGCATTTAAATGATTCTACTGTGTTAATTTGTATATCATCAATTTGTAGATTTTCAGATTTTTCTATTGTGATTACTACATTTCAAGTATTTTGTTTTCTCTTGATTTATTATTAGATCAAATTTTTTAGATTCTTCTTTCAATTTTGTGATGGTTTCACATAACGCTTGTCTAGTTCTTGCTATAATCAGTATATCATCTGCATAAGCTATACATTGTTTAAGCTTTTTAGGTATGTGGCTTTTAGTTTCTCTAATTTCTCTAGGTTCTTTTTCTTTAAATGGACCCATATATTCTCTACCCTAAATGTTGCAACGGGATCAAATTAAAGTATCCATGACATCTACGAGCAAATAAGGTAACTAAAAATTAACTTGGTCTAGTAACTCCTTACAAAGAAGAAGCTATGGCTCAACAATGGGCTACGCAATTAAAAAATATATTCAGGAAATATAAAATATTTTACTTCTGAATTTTTTTGTACAAATGATGTTAAAATGCTGCACAAATTAGATCGCTTATGCTCACAAATTGACCAGGAACATTTGGTTAAAAATGAAATAAGAAATAGAGTGATAATTAAAAAAAGTTCATTTATGCTTATAATCATATAATGAAGTCTAAATGCTACGTAAAAATTAAAACCTGAGATAGCATATTTATGTTTTAATTCCAAGAGTTACTCATGAGTGTGTTAACCTAGAAAATCACGATTGAAGATAAGTCATTGCTTAAAAGTTTTGAGTAAAATATTTGGAAATATATGATGATCTGATGGCTCGTTAATATTATTAATGAACTATAATTTTAATCCGCTAATTAAAATCAGTCCACCGCTGTGGTCTCGAGGTAGCGTGCTACCTTGTCACGCAGCGGGCCCGGGTTCGATCCCCGGTCGGGGCAGTTTTTCTGGATGATATTTTTATCGGGGTTTTTCCTCACTCTAAGATAAATGTCAGGAAAACTTTAAGGCTCAAACGGTCCCCGAAATCATATAGCCATCATCCTTCACCGGTGTGGAAAGCAACGGGAAGCTACCACACCTACAATTCCCTAGTAAAGCTGCAAGCATAGCATGCAAATTCTATGATTGCAGTGAAGGACCTCCTTCGGGCAGAATTACTATGGATGGATGGAATTAAAATCAGATATCGTATGTTTTATGAAGATTCGATGGATTGGCTGGACTGGGAACTTATTGAGATTGGAGGACGAAAGAATTCCTGAAAAACTTTTATTGTAGCAGTCGATTAAAGGAAAGACCTAGGGCCAGATGGATTGATGAACCATAGGATGACTCAAGGATTATGAAAGTGAAGGTTAATAGCGAATAGGGTAGAATAGAGCTGAATTATTAAACAGGCTGAAACTCATTCTGTGTTATGATGCCAACTGAAGAAGAAGAAGAAGAAGAAGAAGAAGAAGAAGAAGACATTCCATCGCGATAACGATCTTAATTTTTTTCGTATTTTGATTTCCAGGAAAAACAATTGTAATCAGCTTAAAACAGACTAAATATATTAACCAAAACGTTTATTCTTACTGTAAAATGGTAAGGAATGATAGAAAACACTTAGGCCTACCGGTAAAGCTGTTTTTAAGAATGGTAATCCCCTAACTTGCAAAGCATTGGAGTAGTTTCTTTAGTGAATACTCAAAGCAAATATTATGTGTATTCACGTAGACTTTCACGGCCGGAGTTGCTATGATGATCTTGAAGAAGATTTTCTGTCTGTAGGCCGTGGTCGTGTGGCTCATTTGTTAACATATCTGAAGAAGGTACAGTGTACCGAAACAGCTGTCACTGAATTATAAAATAAATATGAAAATCAAATAAAACTACGTTTTATTTTTATTTAATTAATAAAATAACATAATTCTGCACAGAATGATAGTGGAAAGTTACATCATTGAACAATTGACGAAAGCAAATCATATCGGCGCATATGTTTATTTCACATCGGTATTAAAAACCCAGTTCTCTACATACATTTATACAACATTACGACGTAACCCGGATATCGAACCAAAACTTTCACTTCGAATGTATAAACGGTTGATGTAGCTTAACATTAGTATGATTTTGTAGTATTTTACGTAAAATGTCGAATAGTATAAATAACATTAAATATAATTTAAACTTTTTAGAAGCAAATTCGGCATATTTTGAATATTGTTCCTTCTTCCCGTTTTCATTAGCTTAGAAATGAACTACGGTATTTTACAATTAACCCTAAAATTGCTATGAGGTAAAGCTTACTTGTTAAATTAAAAAGCCCAAATATATTAAATGAAAATCAAATAATTACATTTTGCAGAATATGATTATGTAGACGAAGAAGAAGTCAGACAACAGATCATTGAAGGCAATTAAATTGCTGGATGTCTTAATGATGCAATGTGGATAAAGAAACACTTAAAAGCAGAAACTAAGGCCAGAATTTATAAAACAGTAAGACCTATTATAACTCATCAGGCAGAAACAAGACAAGATACCTTAAAAATGAAAATACTTCATAAAATTGTGGGGAAAACTTGATGGGATACAGAAAGAAGTGAACATATCGGTGAAACATGTGCAGTCGAAGATATTAAAGAATGGACATATAAGAGAAAACAAGAATGGGATGCGCATGTAAGCAGGATGGACAGCAATAGAATTGTCAAGCCTGCAACGGATAATC
This sequence comes from Diploptera punctata, assembly GCA_030220185.1. Lineage (NCBI taxonomy): Eukaryota > Metazoa > Arthropoda > Insecta > Blattodea > Blaberidae > Diploptera > Diploptera punctata. The sequence continues at coordinate 149,569 of JASPKZ010009632.1, forward strand.
TATCTAGGTGCGGAAGACAATAAGGACGTCCCAGAATGCGGTGGTATGTCGACCTAACATGAGGCAACAAGAATTGAAGAAAGAATAAGTTTTACCGTATAATGGAAGAATGAAGAAGATGAAGATATTATGTCTAAATGTTTAAACACAGATGAGGACGGATTAACTGGTCTTCTTCACTTCCTGGTTTAGGCATTGATTGCCTTTTCCGTCTTCACTAACAGATCTAAGACCATCTCTTCCGAGGACGTCCGACATCTCTTCTTCCTCTCGAAAAATAATGTATTATTTTCTTTGGTAAGCTATTCTCTTAGCCTATATTCTTTCTACATTTTTCTTTCCATTGTATCTTGTTATGAGATACATTTTCTTTTATAGAGTATATCTCGCAGTTCTTCACGAATATCATCGTTTCTTATCTGGTCCATTCTAGTACTTTTACTCTTCTTAAAAAATTCATCTCGGCTGCTTGGATTTTACTTTCATGTTTGGTAATGTTAATCCAAGATTCGCTCCCATATAAAAGACAGGGACTGCGATTGTTTTATAAAATTTTAATTTTGAATTTGACACTGGACTGGACTGGACTGGATAAGGCGAAGTCTAGCTTCACCCAGTGTGCTGCGTATGTTAGAACCCACTAGGGCTCTTTGGCAGCTAAGTTAATAGTGGCTATCATTACGGGGTTATAGTTCACTTAACCCGAGCCTATTTGGCGGCGCTAGCGTTTGTGTGCAAATGGTGATGAAATTTGGACAGATATAGGGATGTGATGACCTGAAGCAGGACATCAGAAACCACATTGCTTTCAAGCCGAGAGTCGGAAATCCAGCATTGTGGAATGAGCCACGCTACTCCAGGTGAGAGTACATCGCCAAATCTCTGGCTGGATTTAATGAGGAGTAAATCGGATGAATATGTTTCTATGTACAGGACGCCACTGGGGCAAGCGTCCAATACTGCGTACCATAAAATTTGTATGCAAAGATGTAAATTTGTGCATCTTGCTTACATTTTCAGTTATCATGGCATCAATATGGGGAAGTTGCGCTACGTTGTGAAGGTCTGTCATCCTTGTGAAACGCGGTGCTTGAAAAATTATTTTCAAACACTTATTCTGTATAATTTGTATTCTTCGTTTATGCTGTTTTGCGAGGATGCTCCAGGCCTCACATCCGTACAGTAGCATGCTGCGGATCACGCTTTTATACAGTAAAAGCTTGATCTTACGTGACAATGTATTCGACCTGAAAATGGGTATAAATTGCAATTGCTGCATTTGCTTTATGTTGTAGATGTCGAATATGAATTTTGAACGTAAGCTTGGGGTCCAGATGGACCCCAAGATACTTCACTGAAGGTTGGATTTAACACCAATTTCTCTTATCGGTTATTTAAATGTGGCGGACCGCAATGAAAACGAAATAATGTATAACTGTTATTATTAGGTATATTGTGTAAATGGACTGTTGTCTAGGAACCTGGGACTCCACTTAAACAGTGGGCCGAAGAATTGCTCACAACTTCCATTTTATAATGATGGTCGGAGGGGCTTTTCGTATGATTCTATCGCTAGGTATATTGTGTAATTCTACACACATTTAAGTAATTTTTCAAGTTGGTTTTCTTCTGTTTTTATTAAGAATATTAAATACATCAAACCTGATGCATCCTTTAGGATACATTAAAATTCCAAGGGTTAAGCACAATTAAATCAATTTTTTAAAAATAAGAAACAAATAAATGTAAATAAAAAATAAAGCAATGGTTACAATTGCCAAAACAACATTTTCTATAAATGTTTGAACACGTTTTAATGTGTGTTTTTATAATATACAATAATAGCTCTACAAATATGTTTTTGATGCTAGAGTTTTAAATGCTCTACATTTTTAAAATGAGCTTCTAAAATATTTGGGATAATCAATGTTAAGCTATTTGAAATCTGTTACATGTGTTTGTTTAAACGTTACATGAATTCTAAAAAGTCAATTCCTGAGTTTATTTTTTGAACGCATGGGCGGGTACAGGACAATTATAAAAAGCCATTAATTCCGAGTGAACCGTAATGAGTTGAAACAATCATTACAGAATCTACATGCCATTCAGGAAGCCAACAAATTGTACACAGCATCGAAATAGTATTCATACTACAAACCCAGATGAAAGAGTGAATGCATTTTTAAAGAGCGGGGCGGACGCAACACAATCATTAATTACCTGATCACAAGGTGGAGGATTTATTTCATTAACTCTTATTTCACTCAGTGGGCTTGAGTTTGATATCCGATTCATTTAGGCTTCTCATGTAACTTTCATCCACGCTTTAAGTAAAAATTGTTCCAGGAAATTGTTCCTGTTCAGAAGATGATCTACAAAAGCTATTTTTAATTTGGAAAAAAATAAGTGCCAATTATAATTTAAAAACTTCAAAAATAAAACTAAAATTTTAGCATTTAAATGACATGATAACGTAAGAGCAAAACTATTAATCGATAATAAAATTTTAGAGCAAGTGAATAGTTTTAAATTTTAGGTTTCAATTTATCATAATTTAAAACTGAAGATATTAATGATAAAATAATAAATTTAATGTATTGAGTGGTACTATTAAAATAACTCTTAAAAATACAAGAAAAAAAACAAAAACAAAATTTTATAAAGTAATGGCTGTTCCTGTAATGATGTAAAAGTAAAAGTAAAGTAATCCCACTACAGGCCTCAGGAGGCCCTTGGGGCAGTAGGAGGTTAAGGCTCCCACTATTTCTGGACAATCGGCACTTGATGTCAGCCGGGTTGTCAGCCCTGCGTGACGGCCGCCTTTACCCCCAGAACAAGCGTCTGGTACTCATTTACGTTAGAGGCTGAGTTGACCCCAGGGCCATAGTGCCGCCAGAAGGTTTGGGTCAGTTTAAAAATCCTGACCCCACCGGGACTTGAACCCTCGACCTTCCGGCTTGTAGCTCAGTGCCTTAACCACTACGCTACGGCGTGCTCCCCCTGTAATGATGTATGAATCAGAATGTTGGACGAACACTAAAAGACAAGAACAAAGATTGGAAGCAATAGAGATGAGATTTTTAAGAAATATAGTAGTAGGATATACTCTGCTGGATAAGAAACAAAATAAAGATATAAGAAAGGAACTAAATATTTTCAAACTTACAGATCGAATAAGGAAATATAGGAACGCATGGAAAGAACATTTCGATAGAATGCCAAAACAAAAATTACCAAAATTATTGCTGAATTATAAACCACACAGAAGGAGAAATGTTGGACGCCCACACAGAAAATGCTATGAACAATTCAAAGAATACTAGCTTTGATGAAACCGGAAAGAGCCAACAGGCTTAATCCTTGGATGATGAAAAATAGTAAAGAAAATTAAATTGAGCACATCAACAAAACACTAGAAAGTTAAAACTTTCATGGTACCTTTGGCATTTAATTAAGGTAAATTTTATTTATTTACCTCAGTTAATCTCTCCTTTGTAGGAATTTTGCCCCGCGCCCGAGTGGTTGAGGACAGGATGGCTTGGCTTCGTTCGAGTCCCCATGGGGAAGAAATTTTCTCTAGAAAATTCGGTCAGTATGGGACTGGTGCTACCCAACATCGTAAGACATTAGGGTAGCTACAATTAGTAGCGGGTCCAGGTTGAGAAAACTAGCTATAACGACTGGGGGACCCGACATGCTGACATGTCTCCCCTACACTGCCTGGATGGATAATCGTCTACCTCAGTGATTATTAGCAATCATTTCCCAGTCATGTCAGGGACTGTCAATCGCCATCATTATTTAAATCCAAATTAACTGATATCTTAAGTTCGACACAATGAAAACATTAACTACATATGAACTATATAAAGCATTCTATAAATAATCATCTAGGAAGCTACTTACTTTATTTTATATCATTTTAGTTTTATTATATTCCATGTTTTTGTTAGTATTAGCTAGTATTATATCACATCATCATTGTATTTTGTTTAGTCTGTATTTTAATAATGTCTTAAAATTGTAATATGCATGTAATTTTTGTATAATTCTACTATTCGCTGGTTGAGTGGAAGAGAAGGCCTTATGGCATTAACTCTGCCAGCTAAAATAAATCATCATTATTATCATTATTATTATTATTATTATTATTATTATTATTATTATTATTATTATTATTATTATTATTATTATTATTATTATTATTATTATTATTATTATTATTATTATTATGTGGATGTGAGGCCAACAACCGGATAGTAGGCCAAGAGCCTTCTAGGCCTGTCGCGACATGGATTTACTTGTCCAATGACACCCGGGCCTGATGGACACGACAGGTGGAAATACTATGTTAAATTCTTGATGATACACATACATTTTTGACCAACATGGACATGGAAGGCTTTCCCAGATAAGGAATAACCTATCTTTGGGACAGTATAAACTTTTAAAACTTGACACATCATTTACCCATAATATCAAACAAAGAAAATATGATGTGAATGATTATGATGACCCGATTGTGTTCAAGTACTATTTAGACCTTAAAGTTGTCTGATATTTATCTTATAGGTGAGAAAAATTCAGAAAAAAAAGTCACACAGGAATTGTTTTACGACCGGATCGAACTCGGCCCCTCAAATATATTACCATTAGACCACAGCAGTGAACTAATTAAAATATATTTAACATTCCATTTCATTAAAGCAGTTTAACCTGTCGAATGTTAGGTACTTTTACGTGCCACTCGCCACCCGGACCTGTCGGGAGACGGATTTTAACTATGGGTCACATTCATACTTTTTTTAATCACATAAGGACGTTGACGGCGTCCCCTATTGAGTGATCAGCTAAATCTCAGGACCTCCTCCGAGACAGCACAACATTAAAACGAAACACCAATTTCACACATATTCATAACAAACTGCCGAATATGATAATGGTGATGATGAGGCCAGATGACGTTCGGGAGCCGATAGAACCTTAAAACTTACCTGACATTTGTCTTACAGTTAAGAAAAAAACCGAAAAAAAACTCACCCAGGATACTTGTCCCCGATCGGGAATCGAACACAGGCCCGTTACTTACAGGTAACAAACGCTATACGAGACCACAGCGGTGGACATATATTTAATATAAAATTGTAATCTTCCTATATGACAATTGAGCAAGGCCATCCTGCTGCTGTAGGTTGGAACCGGTTCCCGAAAAACCTACAGTATTTTAACATGTGTTAGCAAGTAGAAACAGAACCTTATACGTATTCAACAAATCTATAGTGACTAATACCTCAACCGAATTTTTATCATGGATTTTATTAAAATTTAGTACCGCTTCGAATGTGTGTATTGGATATTGAAACATGTTTTCGGTCCAAAATTTGAATTGTAGTCGGCCGCGGTGGACTACTGGTTATGATCCTTGCCTCTGGTTCAGTGGGTCGCAGGTCCAATCCCGGTCGGGGTCCACTTGGATTTTTTAGGACGAAAAATCGAAGGAGCAAGTCTTTCCGGTAGGGACTTCAAGTCGTGGGTCCCGAGTCTGAAGATTTTCAGGCTCATAAAGATCCTTAAGCATCTTAAAGAGGCATCTAAGCAAAATTTACCGACATCAAACGTCCTAGTAATACCTTAGTTGCCTGATAGATGTCAATGGGTTGACCGCGTGCCATCCACGGCATCTATGAGCAATAAGGAACTAAAATTAACTTAGTCTAGTAACCCCTTACAAAGGCAGCTATGGCTCAACAATTGGGCTAGCTGTTATATATATATATATATATATTATATATATATGATATGAAAGAAAAAAGAATGCTTTTCTTTTCATATCATATTTGCCTTCTTGCCAAATGTCAAAAAATATTTATAATATCTACATATATAGACATATATAGATAGATAGATAGATACCTACATAGATAGATAGATAGATAGATAGATAGATAGATAGATAGATAGATAGATAGATCAGATCGATAGATAGATGATAGATAGATAGAAAAATGATCGATAGACTAGATAGATAGATGAAGATAGATCGATAGATAGATAGATCGATCGCATAGATAGATAGATAGCTGATAGATAGATAGATCGATCGATGATCGATAGCTGATCGCTCGCTCGCTAGATAGATAGATAATTCGCTAGCCCTCAGATCGATCGATCGATAGCTAAGCTCGATAGCTAGCTCGCTCGATCGCTCCGATCCGCTAGCATCCCTCGCTGCTCGCTAGCTAGCTCGCTCGCTCGCTCGCTCGCTCGCTCTCTGCTAGCTAGCTCGCTAGATCGCTAGCTAGCTCGATCGCTTCGGTTATCTAGATCGCTCTATCGCTCGCTAGCTCGATCGCTAATCGCTCGGCTCTCCAGCTCTCTCGTCTCAGCGCTCTCGCTCTCCTCGCTCGCTCGCTCGCTCAGCTCGCTCGCTCGCGCCCCATATCCCCTCGCGTTCCATTAGCATATTATTGACGTAACTTTACGTAGGTCATATAGGATGGCCTTATACAGAACACTATTGAAATTAATAAAAATATATCCATAGCCAAACTCCACAGACTTAATTATCCTTAAATTGAAAACAATCTCAGCTAACTATGAACACTTATCACCGGGGGGGGGGCAGATTCCTATGACATGTTAATATTTTATAACTTTATTTGAGTTTCGAGTAAGTAATAAGATTTATATAGGTGTTATGATGAAAATATCTTTATTCTGTCCAAAAGTCATATTGCTTTATTTTTGTCGTATTTAATTTAATTTCTGTAATAAATCATACGTTAGGTATAAGTGTACTTCCGGGATTCTTATAAGTCGTCAGGCAAGTTTAAACGAGCAATATAATTTATGTAGGTCGCAATTTTCATGGTCACTTGTCACTTTTTTATTTTTGGAAATTTCTTTAAAGGCCGGACCGCCCACTTTTCATTGTATGGTGAAGTGATGGAAAACGAATGTAATGTATGAAATATTTAATAGATGCATCAAATTATAGGGTAATAATTTGTCTTTTTGGATCATATTTAAATTATTTTTAGTTCAATGTTCTATTATCCAATGTTTTTATAATCCATGTTTCGTCGACGATTCAGTAAAATTGTGTATACCAAGAAGAATTCATCCATACAAGGACCAAATTATACCCAATTAAAGGACCCATTTTTAATAATTTTTTATTCATGAATATGCTGTGTTCGGTAGTCATAACAATTTGTTTTAAAATGATGAGATTTCGAAACTCTGTTAAATTGGTTTGCTTTTATACCAGTCCTTGAATATAAAATGTGCCTTGTCCATTATGTCATATTTCGAGAACACAGAATTTTATTCTAAATACTCTATTAATAAATAATGTATATAAAATAATTACATTGAAAATGTCTAAACATTATTCCTTGACGGTAGTTAATAATAATAACAAAATAACAATAATTAATTCGTTATTACAGTTAAATATTCAATTTATTTATGTCGACGTTTCAATCTCCTTGTGCGAGATCATTTTCAAGACATTTGACATTTCCAATTATCCATTTTGCATGGTTGTTTATACTACATACGTTTTGAAAATGATCTCGCACAAGGAGATTGAAACGTTGACTTGAATAAATTGAATATTTGATTGAGATATACAATTAACTCTTATTTTGATATTTTTAAAATAATTATCTAGATTATAAAGTTTATATAAATTTGTTATTTACTATTTATTTTTTAAATAATATCTAAAATACAAATATAAATAGTATACAAAGAACAAATATTTCATTTGTTTTAATAGACACTTGGAAACACTAGAAAAATACAATTACAAATATAAATATAGTCTTGATCTATCAGTAAATATGCTCGTTTGTAAATGCACCAAAAGTGAACACGGCCCATTTAAATACTCACAGGCTGATATAGGAATAGGTTCTTACAAAATGTCTCTCCTCACTGTGGCGGAATTGTAACTTACTTCTGAGATAGGCTGAGTTACATTACTACGATGATAATATGAGCCTATAAACGATAACGAAGCACCAGGAGAGCCATACATCTCAACTCAACATAAAATCCAGGCCATAACTACCATAGGAATAATTCTTTCTAAGGAAAAATTCCTGTGACTTGACAGGGAACCGGTATCTCATGAGCAGCGGTCAGAATCACTGAAATAAATCCAAAGGCTAATCTCGGAAGGACAAAATGGACGAAAAAGCAATTCAAACAAAATTCAATAATACTGATATGAGGCTTCCTGATCTACGTCCAACCAAGGAACTGTTAGAACATGATGTATACTTAAATTTTGTTATATTGGATATTAAAAACAAATTAAACAAATGAGAATGTCAATTAGAACAAAATGTTATTTTGTTCTATTCAATGCCACCAGGTGTCATTATGACATTTCTGGTATTCTCTTGGCAATACTGAATCGTTAAATTTTAAAACGGTGGTGAATTAGAAAAAAGTCAACTCCTTTTAAAAGAAGCCCTATTACAAATTTTGTACACCTAAGCAGTGATGTGTATAAGTTTAACGTAAAGACAAGAAATGTAATGAGTTGCAAGCCTACCTCTTAGTTTGGGACAAATTTTCTTCCTCTTGTCCGGATACACACACCCCTGCTTTCTGTATTCTGTGACCCATTCACTCACGTAGGGTCAGCACGCTCCAATGTCTGGCCTCCTGTCAGCCTCAAGGACTTAAGGAGGTCATCGTCTCTTACCCGGTAACCATACCTGAAAAATGATGTAATTGAATATTAACGCCTGCAATGTCATCATAACTTTATCAAACATCATTATACAAATTCATATTACGTTTGAGATTGCAGGTTTCATCTAAATTACATTGAGATTAATTAGAAATATTGAAACCTTTTCTTAAAATAAAATGAGTACAGAAATGCGTGAAATAGAAAAGGGATATATATATATATATATATATATGCCATGATAAGAAAAATAAATGCCTGGACGGGATTCGAACCCGGAACTCTGGGTCTGTACCCAGCGTGTTATCCATCACACCACCAGGCGAATTCAATTCAAACACTTATTTTTCTTATATATATATATATATATATATATATATATATATATATATATATATTCTCCATTATTACTAGATGTCGCGAAAATTCGGTATTCACTGCCATCTAGTAGCTGACTATAACAAATAAGCAAATTAAAGAGAATATTTTTACTGTATAGCAGTGACGCTTTATCGATGTTGTAATTAAATTTTTGACATTCAGCAATGCAAGCTTAATATGACATAAGAAAAATAAATGCCTGGACGGGATTCGAACCCGGAACTCTGGGTCTGTACCCCAGCGTGTTATCCATTACACCACCAGGCGAATCCAATTCAAACATTTATTTTTCTTATATATATATACTATTCTCCATTATTACTAGATGTCGCGAGAACTCGGTCTTCACTGTCATATAGTAGCTGACTATAATATGTAAGCAAATTAAGGAGAATATATATATATATAAACACAGTATATTTTTAGCCAGCCATCTAGCCAGACAGGAGGGCAGGCAGGGAGACAGAGAGGCAGACACACAAACAGACAGATACACAGACAGATAGGTAGGAAGACAGGCCTTCATAAGCAGGTAGATAGATAGAAGAATGGATTTATCGATAACTAGATATGTGGGTAGATAATAGTAGGATATATAGTTAGATTTCTATATAGTTAGATTTCTATATAGATAGATATGTAGACGAATAGAGACATACATAGATAGAAATACAGGAAGAAAGGAAAATTGATAGAGACAGAGGAAATCTCGTTTATATAACCGTGGTCAACACAAATTTGATTTGGGACATTTGTCTATTTTAGGAGAGTTGTATATAGGTATATAGAGAACGAAAAACAGAAAGAAGGAGCGTGGATTGATGAATGGATGGATGGTTGGTTGGTTGGATGAATTAGGATGGGTAAATTGTTATTCCAGAGACGATATAAAATTAATAGCAAAGTCAGTTATTGTTCTTGCTGTATAATAATTACTAAACTAGACTAAATCCCATGGAGCGAGGGGCCTAGAAGACCCTGGATCTACCAGTCGGCCGTTGCAACGCGTTGGTTAAACATTCACATAGCCTACGTATTAATCACAGAGGTGGATGACCATTCAGTCAGTATAATTGTGGCATGGATCAGCATATCAGATCTCCAGTCATTTGGGTTGGTTTCTCAACCTGGAGTCGATACTTATTGTATTGCCTATTTGTAATACTACGTTGTGTAAAACATTCAATGGTAACATAAGTAACAGAAAAACAACCGAGAATCTAATCCTAAAGTGATTTTTTTTCTTTCACAATAAATAATTCAGATTACTTGTCAATAAAATTGCATTAATAAAGTGTAAACTTTAAGTTAAACTTTATTTAAGAGCGTGCTTTCAAGGATTTATATAAGATTAATTAATAAAATGAGAATTAACTGCTCATGAAATTAGTTTATCTGATAATGTATTTAACTGGGGACCAAGTTTCCATTATTCTCGTATAAATACTGTACCAATCTAGTTACAGCTTTATTGAAGTTTTCTTCAATTATTTGAAATATAATTAAATTTTCCTAACAATATAATCAGCTACCAACTTTTTAAAAGAATAAAACATCTGCAACGAGAGAACATAACTTGTCTCCGCTTAGAGAAGAACTTAACTTTTCCTCTCCTTTTGCGTATGCCCTCCACCCCCTCATTTCTACTAAAAAAGAGAAAATGAATGAAAAGAGTAAACCTCAGCCCTTTTTCGCAATCAAATTTAAGTTTAGAAACTTGAAAGAATTCAAAAGTATTGAGTGAGTTTAGGGTTTTAGACAGCAAATTGCCTTACATTTCGACTTAGTGCCATTTATCATCAGTAAAACAGAGTAAGAGAAGGAGGGTCCTTGTATTATAACGAGTGGTGAAAACAGAGTGGAGAAGGGGTAATGGAAGAAAAGTTGAAGAGAGAGGGAGAGAGAACGCGTTAAAAATAAAATCCAAGAGAAAGAATTATTTCGAGTGTAAAAAATCAAATAGAAACTTGTATCCTGTTGTAAATTGAAATGATCAACAGTCGAGAATGGAGTTTGTTGAATTTCAGATCAGTTGACATTTGAGACAGAGTAGAGTAGCAAATTAGAAGGGGGGGCGCATAAATTCTCAGAGTGATATGAGTGCGCCAATTTTCCAGTAAACATCGAGGTTACACCGTTCTATTTTACTAACTACAATTTCGTTGAATACGATGATTGATTGAGGGAATGTTACATCCAATTTCCATGTAACAGAAAATGTATTTTAGTTATTCAATTATACATATGTGTTATCTCCCTTCCTTGTCTTTGCCTTAGTTTAACCTCTGTAGGCCGATGTTAGTGGGTCACTCGACCTACTGGTGAGGAATTTTAACTTGGACCACATATATACTTCAACACACGACTATAGTGCATTTCGCTGCCGAGTTGCCTAATTGCACGGCGGAGGCAAAGACCGCCGATGATAACCGATCTCCCAGCACGGCAGCCGACTTGAATCCCTTCATATGAGATCGGGAGTCTATCAGTCAGTCCCACAGCACTTTTGTTTCAAGGTAGTCCTGCTTTGAAGTGCATGGTATAAAATGTTACTTTTGAATTAGTACTGCAAGTGTTATTGTGCTTGGTATTAAAAATGTAATTCTCTATCTAAAAGTGGAGATAATAAATGTAGCAAATACTTTACACGTAAGTGTCACGAAAGGAGTTATGCGCCATAAGTCCTTGAAATCTCTGGCGAAAATTAAATCACTATAGTGATTATTTTGCTCGCCTCTAGTTCCAAAGTTCACGGTTCAAACTCGGAGTGATCGATGGATTTTTAGGGGTAATAGAGTTCCTATGGAAAGAAACTAAAGCCCTGGATCCCGTATCGTAAATATATCGCACATAAAATAACCCCAAGCCAGAAAAAAGAGACCACTCAGCAAAATTATTTGCCTCCTCACGTCCCGATTTGCCCTGCGGCGCCAATTGTCTTATTTGCTAAGGAGTGTACGTTTAATAAAATATAAACTTACTGTTTCTAGAAAAGTCTTAATATTTCAAAATATTTGCTCATTTAACACGGAGTTTGAAAATTAGTTGAGATTGCTACTTTTAGCATTTCGTCCTTGTTTTGTTTACTGGGCTCATTTCTTAAGCTGTTGGGGAGACACTAAACATCTCTATTGTCTGTGCGTGCCTGCGATTCCTCCTGCTCTACCAACTGCAGCTCATTTCACTGAAAATAGAGTGTAGCTGCAAACACTTGGCACTGTGCAGTGGATTGACATGAATTCAAGCCGTCATTTAATTATTATACCGACGAGAAAAGTACTATGTTTTCATCTAGCATGGTTCCCATTCATTTGTTATATTCCGCACAACACAGAAAAGGGCAGATTTGACTTCATAAGCCAATTTACACACACTAAAACTACTGTATTCTAAACGTCAAACAATACTTAGTAAATAATTCATAATTAGCTTAACATACAATAATACCTAGACAGTAATTTATAATTAGATTACTAATGTGAATATTATGAACAATAGCCATTCAGTCCCTAACTCTGTACACCATATCCCTTAAATGCACAGCCTACATTATCCAATTTGATTTTCAGTCCCTTTATGATTAATATTTCGAGGAATATTTCTATCTGAAAATACCTATATGTACTGTATCACATTTGTTTTACTAAGGGAGGAGAAAATATTATGAGTATTTGAGAACAAAGTGGTTAGGAAAAAGAAACATATTTTGTGCCATTTGGAGTACATCTCATAATATTAGAAGAGTAAGAATGTACTCTCAAATCATGTATAAATAGGAAAGGAGCAGGAATCAATAATTTAAATACAGAACTCTAACAGTATGGAGGAGAAAAAATAAAATTAAGATTACTGAATTTTAAGAGTATGTGCTGGAAAAATGATACAAGAAGAATATAAACTAGTAATAGTAAAACCATTATTCAAAAGAGGAACAAATCCGACTGGAAAATTACAGAGGAGCGAGTCTATTAGCATCTGGTTAAAATATTTATAAAATTATTCTATCAGTAAGAATTAAAACCAATAACAAAGAGTATAATGAATATCAACATGGTTTCAGAAGAGTATAGTTGCTATCTTTACATTAAACGTTATCATAGGGAAACGAAGAAATTTTAATAAGGAAACACATACCCATAGCCTTTGTTGATTATGAAAAGGAATTTGACAAATTTAGACGACACAGCTGTGGGATATTTTAACAAATGGAGGTAGTACAATGCCCGGTCATCTAATATACGCTATAAAAGGCATTTATGATTTATCTGTATCGATAATATATTATAGTATAATATCGATTACATATAATTTGGGAAAATTCACTTCTATTAATCAAGGAGTATTGTCGACAACGTTATTTAAAATTTACATAGAGGGAATTATTATTGAATTGTATCAATTTGCTTTTGTAGATAAAAAAGCGCGAGAAATTATATTTTGAACTCGATTTTGTGTGCTGACGATCAGGTAGGGCCTACGTACTGCCAAGACAGAAGAAAGCTCCAATATAATTTGTATAAATTAAATTATATATTAAATAAATATAGCCTAATTGTGAAATATCAACAGAGACAATTCAAGACATGACTTTTAATGACAAAAAACCAATTAGATCTAAACTTTTAGTAGATTACATAATATTGAAAAAAAAAATCACATTTTAACTACCGGTATCTTGGAAATCATATTTCTTATAATTATGATAAAAAAACGTGCAAAAAAATTCACCCGTTTCCAAAGTACCGTATGTGTGGAACATGAAAAAAGTTAAGGAACGAAACCAGAAAGGGCAACCAATTAAAAATTTTATAAAACAATGGCTTCACCATCACCAATTTATGGTAGTGAATGTTAGGCGCTGAATAATTGAGGTTAAGTAGAATAAATGTATCGGATATGACATTTTAAGAGCACATTGTAAGCGAAGATATACTTAAAGAATTACAAATTACACCCTTTCTGGATAGTAACGTTTAAATTTATAAAACAAATGAATTCAACATCTATATAGAATAGAAGAAAGCAGAATACCCAAAAGAGTATGGAAATACGCACCCGCAGGCAAGAGATTCCAAGGAAGACCAAGGAGGCGCTGGAATCAAGAACCGTATCAGACCAGAACGCCTATGTCATGAAATTGATGAGGATCACATGTTAGTAAATTGATTTAATTGACTAGTACATTAAGAATTAATCACTTAAATACTCAAACTCTTATTTTTATGTGAACCGTTATCTCCATAGATTCAAAAACGCAAATATTCGAGAGAAACTAACTTTGAATTATTTATTTTTTATATTTTAATTTTAAGCGTATTTCAAAGAAATGAAGTTAACGAGATTGCTAATATGAAAAGATTTTGAAAAAAAAAATACAATTCTTCTTACATCCTAGTTAGCAGACACCGAAGTAATAGATGTGTGTGTG